>JAJOON010017234.1:0-28473 GCA_029582645.1 Solanum megistacrolobum
CTTCATATTCATTTTAAATTGTCGGATGTAACACAATTAAAACGAAATTACATAAAAACCCCTCATAGAACCTCATTATAAAGTCAACACAAAGTCATAGGCTCTTGCTTAACCTATCATTTTCCGAGTCGTTACAGTGGCTAAAAACCCCAATTCTTGGGGTGTGATTTAGCGAATATGTGTTAAGATAAATGCTGGGTCTTGCTTGTTGATAGTTTAAATGTAGTTTAATGGTGATTCCATCTAGTAGTTTTGGTAGTCTACTTGCCTAAGGTAAGACCGGTAACATCTAGCTTAGGTGGATCCACTAGCTATGACCTCTGTGGGCACATAGTTATGGGATAAGAAAGATGTTCATTAAAATCTGGCCTAACGTAGGGAGAACTTTCATCTTACCATATCCACTCATTACTTAGCCTCCATTCCCATAGAGTAGTTCATTTACATTACATTATTGTACTTGAGAGGGTCACTAACATTAGGCCTACCGATCCAAGGTACATTACACCTGAAAGGGCCACCACCATTAGGTCTACCGATTCAAGATACTTTATAAGGATAGCTCATTGACTTTCCAAGAAAGGGCCACCACCATTAGGTCTACTGCTTCAAGGTTCATCATTTCACACAAGAAAGGGCCACCAACATTAGGTCTACCGATTCAAGGTTTATCATCACATTAGTTTCTAGACTCATCATGAAAGTCTACAAACATTAGGGCTACCGGTTCAAGACATAGACTAGAATACTTCATCATTCATTTAGGAAAGGGCTACCAACATTAGGTCTACTGATTCTAGGTTATCATTACATTCATTAGACATTTATGAAAGGGCTACCAACATTAGGTCTACCGATTCCATGATCATTAGGTCAATACACATTCATTACACAAGAGAAGATGCCTAAGCCTACCAACTCAAGATACTTCATTCATGATCACATTCATCAATACAAGAAAAGGATGCCTTAAGCCTACCAATTCAAGATACATCATTCCTCATTACTTTCATTTATACAAGAATAGGATGCCTAAGCCTACCAATTAAAGATATAACATAACATTATAGAAACCCTTCACATTCTATCATTATCATTCATGAGTGAGAATATGCTTTCAATCATAACACAATTACATTCTAAACATGATCATTATACTTTCATTGAGATCACACACATATACTTCACATCATGCTCATACATAGATCCTTCATGAAATTGCATTCTAAGGCTATACATCAATCACAACCCAAACATCTAAGATACTACAATAGATAAGGGAATTAACATGATTCAATAACTAATTCAATATAAACATAAACAGTTCAACATACTTTCATGATCAATCAATTCCCAATCCCAATTCACAACTTAGGATTTTAGGGTAAATATGGGTTCATAGAGGAAACCCATCTTAATTCACCATTAAAGCATCAATTAAACCATGATTCATCACTTAAATTCCTTTTGAAAACGTTTGGAATTGAACCCATGCATAGATTGAAAACCATAGATTTTTGGGGGATTTTGGAAACTTCAAATCATCTTTGAAATTGGCTCCTTGAAAGAAACTAAGTCACGGATGAAGACTACCATACCTTTTAGGGAAGAATTCCACAAACCTTGAGTGACAATGGTGAGGTCTTGAGCTTGAAAGGTTGAATCCTTCACCTCCAATGGAGGTTTCTAGAGAGAGAACTTTTGAAAGGAGAGGTGGGTTCTAATTTGAGTGTTTGGAAATAATGAAGTCTAAAAAGGAGTTTAATACTTTTAAAACCCTTAAAATACATTAATAACTCAATAATAACCATCTCTTAACTCATCTAACTTAAAAAGGAATTTACCACCTTGCCCTTGCCTTGGCCGAAATTAAACAGCACACCAATCATGACCTACGACCCTAGACCTACGGACCATAGGTAGGGTGACGCCCCATCCTACTGGTCCGTGGTTTGGGGCTGGAACATGACTTTTTGGGGCCTAACCCACGACCCCCACCTACGGAGAATGGGTCCATCTACTGGCTCTAGATGGCAATCCGTAAGTCACACTAAATTTGCAGATTTTTAGTTTCCTGGGTTCTTGAGGGTTAGGCTTTAGGGACCTCCTCAAAGATCCCTTGGTTAGTCCTTGGGGATTCATACCTTGACGTTTAACCCTTAAACCCCTCAAACTAAGCTCGAGACATCATTTTACAACCTCAAACCCCACAACACACTCAAAAACAAACTCGGTAGGCTCTAGTTTACCTACTAGTTTTCTGGGTCATTACAGCTTCGGTGGTACTTCTAATGACACTAAGGCTGGGAGAGCGAGCAAGAGGGAGCGCCGGCAGACTGAGGTGGCCCGAAGGGCATCCATAGTTGACGAGGAGATGAGACAGCAGCGAGCTAGGGAGATAGGTGTTAGAACCTCTAGCAGTGTGAGCACTACTGATGGTGCAGTGAGAGTTGATGATAGCACTACTGAGGGTGCTGAGATGGTAGATGGGAGCGCTACTAATGGCGTTCCACGTGTTTATCAAGCGGGCTCCGGGAAACTGGACCCACCCACTGTTTGAGTGGTTTTCGGCGCATATGCGCCACAGGTTTGCTTCACTCGATCCTTTAACTTTTAATTTTTGTGCATTGGGGACAATCAAACATTATTTTGTTGGGGGTGGGGTAAACGGATTGTGAGTGATAGGGTGATGTTTGAGTAAACCCAACTCATAATCCTCTCTTAGGGTTTTCTTACCTGTTTTCATTTCCCCCGAGAGATTGTTTAATTTATGTTGAACTGGTATGTTTAGGAATGTATATGTAGGAGTAAGTAGAAAAATGAAAGCATGATGACATAAAAAAAGCATGAAAAAAATGATCCCTGTCCAAAAATTTGAAATGTGCTAATTCGATAGTCTTGATGAGTTGAATGTGTTGGATCCCAATGTGACATGATAAGGAACCGATTTGACCTCATGACTTAATCTAAAACTTGAACTGGGTAATCTAATAATCTGATAATGAAACAATGTGCCAAGAGTGTGTGAGAAAAGTTAAATGTTTAGACAGTTTGTGCCAATCTAGAACTGGCCCCGTTGGTCGTGCTAAGATGATCTAGGCTAGAAGTTGGGAAGTGATCATAGGCCCTTGTTCAAATTAGTCCACTTAAGCCTAAAAAGATCCAACCAAATGAAATCAATGTTCCCTTTGATCCAAAAGTTTGAGCCTTAAATAGACCATTTCTTTTGATACACCTAACTCACCTTCCCTAAATTAATTGTCTTGGCCCCGGTCCCTCCTTGGACATGTGCACCTTGACTTAGGCCAAAAAACTAAGTTGAAGGTGGCTAATTCAAAAGTTACCTTGATCTTGGCCCTGGTCCGACATCGGATATTGTGCACCTCAACTACTGGAAAATCCAAAGTTGAGGGTGGCTATGAAAGACAAAACCGGAAGAAAAAGGGTATGGAAAGAGTTTTGTGTTGAAAAGAGTAAAATAAAAGATAGAAGAGAATGTGACTTTGTGCAAAAGAAGCAAAAAGATGATAAATAAAAGTGCTGAAAAAATAAAGAAAAATAAAGTGAAAGAAAAAGAAGAAAGTAAAAAAAAAAAAAAGAGCCGCAAAGTCAAAAGTCACATCCACTTTGAAAAAAGTCAAGGGAAAGAAAGTAAAATGAAAGGATGTCAAAAATAGGTTGAGAAAAGAGGTAAAAGCCAATGTAATGTCAAGAAGGGTAAAAAGTCACTAAAAAGTACCCAAATGTACCACACCTGACCCCTAAGCCTATGTTACAAGCTAAAGAAAGTCATGTAGTGATCCTAGCAACTAGTTTGGAGAGTTTAAGCATTGAAAATAAGGGCAAGCCTATGGTATTGAGCACTAACTGTACTTGAAGTCACTTCTGAGCGTGAGTGTTGAATAAATCCTAAAACTCAGAATTCATATATTCTGTGTGGAAAGGATTTCGTTCGAAGTGAGGGCACAAGTTACATTGTCGGAAAGTTGGTGCCTTTGTAATTGTGAAAAGTGTATGTTCTACTGTCTATTGGTCGATCTTTGTCATATCTTGATTCGCATGAGTTAGCTTTTTCAGTATAATAAAAAGGATTCGCACTAAGAAGATGGAATGGGTTGAAATAGCCATGTGATTGTTGAGTTTGTATATCTGCTTCTACACAAGTGTCGTTTAGGGTATTAGTGTGCCGCTTGAGGACAAACAACATGTTTAAGTTGAAGGTGGTGATATACCGAGAGTTTACGGTATTTTTGATACATTTCACTTAAGAGTTGTGTGTGTCTAGGGCCATTTTGTGTTGGAAATAATATTTTGTGTCATGTTTGCAGGAAATAGGCTATGACGCGATTGAGTGAGATAAAAGCTGAAAAATTTGCAAAAGTAGCCACCCACAAAGAGACCTACGGACCGTAGGTCCTATGACGGTCTGTCGATGGTGGGCGTAGAAGGGAGCATCGAGAAAGTCTAACCAAGTGTGGAACCACGAAGCAACCTAAGGACCGTAGGTTGACCTACGGGCCGTCCTGCACGTCCCTAGAAGGTGTTTAGAGAGTTTAAATTCCAGTACCCGATGAAAATCCTAAGTGTGGAGCCACGGAAGAGGACCCATGGACCGCAGGTCAACCTACGGTCCGTCCTGCACGTCCGTCAGTGATGAATTGGGAGTTTAAGGTTCCAGCCTATGCAGAAAAATTCTAAGTGTGCACCAACGGAGGGGACCTACGGACCGTAGATTGACCCACGGTCCGTAGGTCGAGTTGTCGATCAAATTTGCGTCCAGAAAGTTTATTTCCTAATTTTTTTATTTTTTTTTTAGAACATGTTTTCCTATAAATATGGTATGTAAACTGCATTTTTGGGGGTTAGACATTATTGTTTACTTTTAATTCTTGATATTTTTTTGGGAATTAACTTGCAAACTTTAGCAATTTGATTTCTGGATTTTGGTTTATAAGATTTTTTCTTTGAAATTCAGTTCGAGATTACGGGTTTCTTCTACTCTAAATGTAAGTTCATGAATTCTTCTTCTCAAAACATGAATTGTGTTCTTTCAAGCATTAGTAGCTAAATCCACAAGTAGGGTTGCGGGAACCATGAGCGATTAACAACGTATGAATAATAACTAAGTAATTCTTGAATAGTGTTGATGCATGCATTGGTAATTCTTTCGCTTAGAAGTCTTTTTAACGAGTGCAACGTGTTAGAACTTGCCTTGTTGGTACATGCCGGACCAAGGAGTTAGTTAATGAGAAAAGAATTATCAACATATATTTAGTGTGATACTATCTAATAGTCTAATGTCAATTGGTGCGAGGGTGAAAACTAAACCATACATTGATGTGATGTCTAAGCTGAGGTAAGGGTAAGGGTTAGTAAATTATACACATGTAGCCGGACCAAGGTACGGAGTGAAATTCCCTATTTGGAGGGCCAATTAGTTAGGGATACCTAACTTACCAACTTTGCGTGTGATACACTAGGAAATGACTACTATTATTAGGATTACCGCATTAAGAGCTTATGGGAAACACATACACCTCAGTTTCTCTCTCTCAGTGATAACAACAAAGTTTGAATCGTGCTCTCTTGTTACTTAAACAACAATCAATTATTTGTTTCAAAAATCCCCCCCCCCTTTTAATTACTTGTTTCGGAAATAGCTTGGCTAACCGAATATAATTGTGAGTTAAGTTTAAGTCTAAATCGTATTCCTCGTGGGATCGACCCCAACCTAGAAGTTGGGTTCTTTATTTAACAATGATCGTTTATACTTCTTTAGGGACATGTAATTTGAGCGTATCAATCGACTTTAACTAAGATTCATGGTCCTTACCTTGGCAAGTAGGACAATCCTTTTTTGGTGTGGGAGAAATCGGGGGATCATTTTATAGCTCACATGGTCTTATGTCGGTTAAGGCTAATCCCCCACATTAATAATGAACTAAGGTTACTTCAAAAAAATATATCATATGTGTTCAAAGACTTAAATGATGTTAGCTTGCATTGATCATGGTTTTATGACTTATGTTTTTTAACTCTCTTCTATCATGTTTTAGCTTGGTCAATTGCATTTCATGAAATGAATTGTCCCTTTTAGCATGATTTAAATGTTTTATGCATAGCTATCATACTTGGTACATTGTTTTGTACAAACGCATACTCTTGCCTACATTTCCCCAAATGTAGTGTCCGACAGTCAAGTTTCTCAATTTCATGGCTAATGATTGATCTCGAGATTTCTGAACTTTGGTGAGTCCTCATGCTTTGAGGATGGATTTTCAAGTTTCCTTATTGTATTTCAGTTTTGGATATGATGTATGGGCTAGGCCCAATTTCATTCTATTGTACTAGATGGCTATTAAGACAAGTGTTTTAGACTTCCGCTTTTCTTTATAAAAAAATTTATTGGACTTGGACTATTGTTTTACTCTTATTGTTTATTTCTTATGATATGAAAGCTAAGTGGCTTGTATGGGGTTATCCGGGGTTCTATACGCCATGTTACATCTAGGGGGTACCCTGGGTCGTGACAAACTTGGTATTAGAACACAAGGTTTTGAATGGTCCTAGGATGTCTCATAAGCCACGTCGAGCACAAGGTTTAGAATGGTACAAGATGATTAGAAAACTCCACTTCTTTTATTACTCTAAAGTTGTACGATAGAGTTTAAGTCTATAATGTCTCCCTCCTAATCCTTATCGTATGTTCTTCGGGATATGGCTACCCGAAGAGCTTATAATCGAAGGAATGCGAGGGAGAATTCGGAACAAGAAGTTCCTCCCCAAGCTCCTCAAGTTCCAGTCGATCCTTTGGTTGATCAATTGAGTAATGCGGAGTTTAGGGCTATTTTTCAAGTGTTTGCTCAAGCCGTGACAGCCCAAGCCAATAGGGAGGTTGCAGTTCCCGTGAACCCAAATGTGGGCACCACGGCTTCTAGAGTGAGGGACTTCACTAGGATGAATCCTCTGGAGTTTCATGGTTCTAAAGTTGAAGAAGATCCTCAAGAGTTCATTGATGATGTCTATAAGGTTTTGATGATCATGGGAGTGATGTCAGTGGAAAAGGTAGAGTTGGCCGCTTATCAAATAAAAGGTGTGGCTCAAATTTGGTATAACCAATGGAAATAAAGGAGACCGGAAGATGCGGGTCCTATTGATTGGGAGAAGTTTAAAGTAGTTTTTCTTCATAGGTTATTTCCCCTTGAGATGAGGAAATATGAGGTTCTTGAGTTCATCAACCTCCGATAAGGAAGTATGAGTGTGAGGGAATATGCTCTAAAATTCACACAATTGTCTAAGTACGCTCCAATGATGGTTGCCGATTCAAGGGCTAGGATGAGTAAGTTTGTTTTGGGTATGTTCAAAATTGTGGTTAAAGAGTATCGAACCACCATGCTCATTAGTGACATGGACATCTCTCATCTCATGGTTCATGCACAACAGATTGAGAAGGAGAAACATAAGGAAAAGTCTAGGGAGGCAAAAAGGGCTAAGACCGGTGATGGTAATTTCCCTCATACAAGGTCCGATGGACATGGTCGTCCTAGATTTCGACAAAGGTTTTCCTATCAAGATCAATAGTAGTGGATCTTCATTGCCCATGTCTACTTGTACTAGGTGTGGAAGAAAGCACAAAGGTAAGTACCTAGCCAAGGAGTTAATAGTAGTGGATCTTCATTGCCCATGTCTACTTGTACTAGGTGTGGAAGAAAGCACAAAGGTAAGTACCTAGCCAGCATGGATGGTTGCTTTAGTTGTGGTAAAACTGGTCACAAAATGAGAGATTTCTCAATGCTTGCGACTAAAGGAAGAGAGGGCAAGCAAGCTATTCATAGTTGTTCGGGTCCCAATGCTCGAAAGCAAAATCGATTCTATGCACTTCAAACTCGTGGTGAACAAGAGGGTTCTCACGATGTGGTTATCGGTATGTTGAAAGTTTTCCAACTTGATATTTATTCTTTACTTAGTCCCGGTGCTACCTTGTTTTTTGTGACACCTTATGTGGCTATGAGGTTTGATGTTCTTCCGGATGTATTGTTAGAACCTTTTTCTATCTCTACTCTTGTTGGAGATTCTATTGTGGCAAAGAGGGGCTATATAAAGTGTCTTATTTCCTTATCCCATAGAGTTACTCTTGTTGACCTGATAGAGCTTGATATGCTAGATTTTGGTGTTATTCTTGGTATGGATTGGCTGCACTCATGTTATGCTTCTACTGATTGTAGAACTCGTGTAGTCAAGTTTCAATTCCCAAATGAACCTGTCCTAGAGTGGAAAGGGGGAATTTATATGCCTAAAGGTCAATTTGTCTCTTATCTTAAATCTAGGAAGATGATTTCTATGGGTTGGATTTACCATCTAGTTAGGGTGATGGATGTATATTCTGAAACGCCTACTCTCGAGTCAGTCTCCATTGTTAATGAGTTCTGAAAGTGTTCCGAGATGATTTACCCAGTATTCCTCCCAAAAGGAAAATAGACTTCGGTATTGACCTTCTCCCAGATACGCAACCTACTTCTATTTCTCCTTACCATATGGCTCTGAAAGAACTAAGGGATTTGAAATAACAATTGAAGGATTTGTTGGATAAGGGTTTCATCTGACCGAGTATCGCTCCATGGGGTGCTCCAATTTTGTTTGTTAGAAAGAATGATGGTTCTCTTCATATGTGTATTGATTATCCTCAGTTGATCAAGATGACCATTAAGAACAAGTATACTCTCTCAAGGATAGATGATTTATTTGACCAACTTCAATGAGAAAGTTATTTCTTAAAGATTGATCTTCGATCGGGTTACCACCAATTGAGGGTGAAAGAAGATGACATTCCGAAGACGGCTTTTTGAACTCGATGTGGTCATTATGAGTTTTTGGTACTGTCGTTTGGGTTGACTAATGCTCCGGCGGTGTTTATGGATTTGATGAATAGGGTGTTTAGACAATACCTTGACATGTTTGTGCTTGTATTCATTGATGATATATTAATCTATTCAAGAAGTGAGAATGAGCATATTGATCATTTGAGGATCGTGTTGCAAATTCTTAGGGACCAACAACTTTTTGCAAAGTTAAGTAAATGTGAATTTTGGTTAAGGTTTGTAGCTTTTCTAGGTCACATTGTTTCAAGTAAGAGGTAGATCCTAAGAAGACGGATGCGGTCGAGAGTTATCCTAGTGTCACGACCCAGGGGTACACCCTAGATGTAACATGGTGTACTTGACCCCGAAGGGGTCTCATACAATCCCTTAGAATATCATCACATCAGATAAAAGAAATGACGCGGAAATTTTAAAACTTTATCCATACAATCGAAATCTTTCATAAAAGCAAGCGGAAGTTTAACTTGTCTCAATTTGCCATCTAATACAATCTTTGAATAAAAAATAGGGTCACAACCCTTTCAACATAATCCAAAACATAAAATGACTAGAAAGAAACTACTAATGACTCATATATCCTCAAATCTTGAGGACTCACCAGAAGCTAGGAGAATAGTTGATCCAAGCTTGAACCAATAGAAGATCGCCTTAAGAACCGGAACCTACACTTTGTGAAAAATTTAGAAAATATGGGCTGGTACAAAAATTGCACCAAGTATGACAGCCAGGCATAAAAACCTTTAAAACATGCTAAGAAGGACATTTTAGTTGAAAAGCATGCATTTACCAAATTTGAGAATCATCATGCACTTAATTATAAAAAGAATAAGTCACAAGCATATTCAACATATAAGTCATCATGGCATAATAGAGCCATTTCATAAGTAACCCTAAGTTATACTTGTGCAATGTATAGATAACGATCCCATAATCCCATCTACACTAAGTACCACTTTTAGACCACCATAATCATACTTACCATTCTTTATTCTCATCTTTAGTTAATACTCATAAACAAGGAAACCTTCATATTTAGTAAGTCATATCAAGGAAAGAAAATCATAGCAACAATCCACATTAAACATTCATCATCCCAATTAGCCTTCATATCAACATACTTAGTAACATCATCATAAACATAATAATTTCATAAGTCATTTATAACATTTGAGAAACACACCATAACTACTCTCAAAGCCTACTTGTGCAATGCATGGATGAAGTCCCATACCCCCAGGCACACTTCATAGAACTTATTGAATAACCATAGTACATAACTCACATTCTTATTCATGGTGGGAATAAGCCTTAACCAACATAGACCATGTGAGAAAATCATGGAATCCAATATCATGTCCCACACTGAAAAGAGTTGGTCTACTTGCCCAAGGTAGAACCGGTAACATTTTAGCTTAGGTGGATCCACTAGCTAATAACCTATGTGGGCACATAGTTATTGGATAAGGAGGTTGTTACTAGGAACCCGACCATACATAGGGAGAGCTTCCACCTTAAAATATCCACTTGGTGCTACGCATTCAATTTCCATGGAGTAGTTAATTCTCTTTTAACATCATTACGCACGAAAGGGATGCCATTGGCCTACCGGTTCAAGGTACATCATTAGAATAGCTGACTAAATTTTCATGAAAGGGGTACCCTTGGTCTACCGATTCAAGGTTCATCATTACAATAGTTCATTGACTGCTCATGGAAGGGGTACCAATTGTCTACCGATTCAAGACAGCCTTAGAATACTTCATTACTCATTCATGAAAGGGATGCCATTGGCCTACCGATTCAAGGTATATAAATCAAGATAAATTTTAATTACACATGAAGAGGATGCCCTTAGTCTACCAATTCAAGGTATATCCATCAAGATAACTTTTAATTAAACATGAAGACGATGCCCTTAGCCTACCAATTCAAGGTATATTATATGAGGAAACCTTTTACCAGATGTCGTCATCCATCCTAGGTGTATAATTAAGAGTAGCCTTTCAACAATACCACAATTACATCTTAGTTATAATTACATTATTCTCAAAGTATTCATAAAGCATGTACATAACTATCATGATCATACAAAATTCTCCTAATTTTCCCTTCAAGGACCAGGGATGATAATTCACCAACACATCTAAAATCACTACCTTAGACATGGATGATGACATAATTCAAGTAATCAATTCATAATATTCATAATTCTATAACTTTCTACCAGTATCAATCAATACCCACACTTGAAGATCCAAGTTGAGAAATTAGGGTAATTTATGGATTCTTGAGGAATTCAGCTTAAAATCATATAAATTCATCAATATATCCATAAACAAACATAATTAAATCAATTAAAATGAATTTGAAAGGAATCCATGAGATTGAACCCTAACTTTTGGGTTTTCTAGTTTTGAAATTGGGGATTTGGAGGGGCTCTATGGGTGAAGGGTACCCATAGATGAAAAGCTACCATACCTTATTGAATATTCACCGTGAAATTGAGGAGAAAATCTTGATTCTTCAATCCTATCTTCACCTTTCTTCTTCTTCTTCTTTGGAATTCTAGAGAGAGTTTATTTTGGGGAAAAGTTGGTTATGGGTTTGGGGTCTTGGGATTTATGAGGTGTATGAGGTGTTTAATGACTTAAAAAGTCTTATATAAGTCTATTAAAACAATAAAAAACAACCTCACATCAAACTAACTTAATTAGGAATTTACATAAAGACCCTTACACTTGGCCGACTTGGATAGATTTGCAGGCACGACCCACGACCTAGGACCCATGGTCCGTTAGTGGACTCACGTGGCGTCCTAAAGGTCCGTGGGTTGTGATTCTGCAGCCTGAAAATTGGCCTTGACGCAATAGCCTCTCCTACAAGGTATCGATTGACCTACACCCCATAGGTCCCATCCGCGGTTCACTTGCTTTGGGCAGCTTTAGGCAGTTTTGGGGTTAGGCTTTAGGGTCCTCTTCAAGGACCCTTGGTTGGTCCTTGGGTAGTCGTACCTTGACGTTTAACCTGCAAACCCTTCATTCTATGTTCGAGAAGTAAGTTTTACTACTCTAATACCTACAATAAGCTCTAGTTAATCCTACTAGTTTTTGGGGTGTTACATTATCTCCCCCTTAGGAACATTCGTCCTAGAATGACGATCTAGACACCTTACGGAATTAAAGACTCAAGACTAGCATCCCATCATGCATGAAACATCAAATAATTCACAATTCAAAGAAGGATACATCAACTCCATCTCAATGCAACACAAGGAAGTAGGAACTACATCTAACAACCCATTGTGCATGAAAACTTCAACATTTCACAAATTCATTGGAGGAACTACCTTCTCCAACTCAAAGCATGCTCAACATAATATCATGAAACCAATTATACAATTACCCTCAAAAGCATACTAAAGCATGTTCGATAATTCATCTCATGAAGCATATAGGCAACTCATACTAAATGGACATCAACATGAGAGACATAATTCATGAAAACTCATTTTCTTACTAAACATGAATTTCATCAAGAACATGCATAACATAAGGAGATCATGGAAACCCATAAATCACACATGACTCCAAATCATGAAACAAGTCACAAGGAACTCTTTGTCTCAAGCTAGAATAGGAATACAAAAAAGAGATGAAGATATCAGAACTCTCAACAATCTTGTTATCTAAGCATACCATCTCCCCCTTGGGAGTAAATCCCTACTAAGGCTACCATCAAAGTCTAACAAATAGCATAGGGATCTTAATAAAACATTTGCATCTATAAGGAACTATCAACATATCGGTGCCTTCATCTGGAAGGGCTCTTCTATCTTCTCCAGACCGGAGTGCATAGAAGCGACCATGATTTGGTGGAATGGGAACTGGACTATTAAGAGAAGCTTTTTGGCCTCTCTTTCATTTGCTGTGAGTGTAGGGCAATGTTTGAGTTGATGGTCACTGTTTTCACAACCACAGCAACCGTCTATACCGGCTAGGCACTTTCCATGGTGCTTCTTTCTACATTTGGTTCAAGTAGGCTTAGGTAATGGAGACCCACTACTTTTCTCTTGGTTAAACCTAGGGGTGTTGGAAGGATCTTGACCGGAATACCTTTGTTTAAACTTAGGTCTACCTGGCCCATTGGACTTATCATTAGAGAAACTCCCATCACCGGTTCTAGCTCTTTTCGCCTCTCTATTATTTTTCTTGAGTTTTGACTCCTCCATTTGTTGGGCATACACCATAAGCCTAGAGATATTCATGTCATGATGGAGAATTGTCGTACGTCATTCTTCTTCAACTAAGTTGGACACACTCATCACAAACCCATTCATCTCATCTCTTAGATCAGCTACCATAGATGGAGCATACTTGGATAGTTGGGCAAATTTCAAGGCATACTCGTTATCACTCATGCTACCTTGCCTAAGTTTAATGAATTCTTCTACCTTAGCTTCCCTCAACTCTCGAGGAAAGAACCTATCAAGAAATGCTTTCTTAAAAACCTCCGAATCTATGGGACCCACTCCTACCGGCCTATTTTTCTTCCATTGAGTATACCAAACTTGAGAAACCTCTTTCAATTGATAAGCGGCTAGCTCCGCTTTTTCTACCGAAGTCATACCCATGGCATCAAGTATTTTATTGTTCTCTTCCATTAATTCTTCAGGATCCTCTCCCACTTTGGAACCAAGAAACACGAAGGGTTCATTCTAACAAAATCCCTCAATCTAGAAGCCGTGGAATTCATATTAAGATTGATTGGAGCTACCACTTCTCCATTGGTTTGAGTCGTCATAGCTTGGGCTTGAGTTGTCATGGCTTGGGCCAACATTTGGATGGTAGACCTAAACTCTGCATGGGTCACATTCTGAACCACGGGATCAACCAGAGCTTGGTTAACTTGAGGAGCTTGATTACCTCGAGGAGCTTCTTCATTCACATTGTCACCCTCCATTCTTCTTGTGTTAGCCCTTCGTGTATTCATTTCCTGAAGATAGAAGAGAAGCGTTATGAGAGGGACTTTATAAAGCTATACTCTATGGCACGACTTAAGAGTAATGAAAGAAGTGTAGCTTCCTATCATCTAAAAGCCTCTCATTCATAAATGTGGCGCGCTTCACACTATGAATAAGACTCTACTAGACGTGGCTTATGACACATCATCCTAGAATCATTCTAAACCTTGTGCTTTTATACCAAGTTTGTCACAACCCAGGGGCACACCCTAGATGTAACATGGCGTAGTTGACCCCAAAGGGGTCTCATACAAGCCCTTAGTATATCATCACATAAGATAAAAGAAATGATGCCGAAATTTTAAAACTTTATCCATACAATCGAAATCTTTCATAAAAACAAGTAGAAGTCTAACTTGTCTCAATTAGCCTTCTAATACAATCTTTGAATAAAAAATAGGGTCACAACCCTTTCAACATAATCCAAAACATAAAATGACTAGGAAGAAACTAGTAATGACTAAGACATCCTCAAATCTTGAGGACTCATCACAAGCTAGGAGAATAGTCGATCCAATCTTGAACCAATAGAAGATCGCCTTAAGAACCGGAACCTACACTTTTTGAAAAATGTAGAAAATATGGGTTAGTACAAAAATTGCACTAAGTATGATATCCATGCATAAAAACATTTAAAACATGCTAAAAGGACATTTTAGTTGAAAAGCATGAATTTATCAAGTTTGAAAATTATAATGCACTTAAGCATTAAATTTCCATGGAGTAGTTAATTCTCTTTTAACATCATTACACATGAAAGGGGTGCCATTGGCCTACCGGTTCAAGGTACATTATAATAGCTAATTGAATCCTCATAAAACGGGTACCCTTGGTCTACCGATTCAAGGTTCATCATTACAATAGTTCATTGACTCCTCATGTAAGGGGTGTCATTGGTCTACCGATTCAAGACAAGCTTTAGAATACTTCATTAGTCATTAATGAAAGGGATGCCATTGGCCTACCGATTCACGGTATATAAATTAAGATAACTTTTAATTACAAATGAAGAGGATGCCCTTAGCCTACCAATTCAAGGTATATCCATCAAGATAACTTTTAATTACACATGAAGAGGATGCCCTTAGCTTACCAATTCAAGGTATATTAATATATTGGGAAACCTTTCACCACATGTCATCATCAATCCTAGGTGTATAATTGAGAGTAGCCTTTCAATAGCACCACAATTACATCTTAGTTATAATCACATTATTCTCAAAGTATTCATAAAGCATGTACATAACTATCATGATCATACAAAATTCTCCTAATTTGCCCTTCAAGGACCATGGATCATAATTCACCAAGACATCTAGAATAACTACCTTAGACATGGATGATGGCATAATTCAAGTAATCAATTCATAATATTCATAATTCTATAACTTTTTGCTAGTATCAATCAATACCCACACTTGAAGATCCAACTTGAGAAATTGAGGTAGTTCATGGATTCTTGAGGAATTCTACTTAAAATCATATAAAATCATCAAAATATCCATAAAAAAACATAATTCAATCAATTAAAACAAATTTGAAAGGAATCCATGAGATTGAAGTAGAACCCAAACTTTTGGGTTTTCTAGTATTGAAATTGGGGGTTTTGAAGGGGCTCTATGGGTGAAGGCTACCCAAATATGAAAAGCTAGCATACCTTATTGAAGATTCACCATGAAATTGAGGAGAAAATCTTGATTATTCAACCATATTTTTACCTTTCTTCTTCTTCTTCTTTGGAATTCTAGAGAGAGTTTATTTTGGGGAAAAGTTGGTTATGGGTTTGGGGTCTTCGGATTTATGAGGTGTATGAGGTGGTTAATGACTTAAAAAGCCTTATATAAGTCTATGAAAACAATATAAAATGACCTCACATCAAACTAACTTAATTAGGAATTTACCTAAAGACCCCTACACTTGGCCTACTTGGACAGATTTGCAGGCACGACCCATGACCTAGGAACCACGGTCCGTGAATGGACTCATGTGGCGTCCTGCAGGTCTGTAGGTTGGGGTTCTGCAGCCTGAAAATTAGCCTTTACCCACGAGGCGTAGATGGACCTACGCCCTGTAGGTCCAATCTGTGGTTCACTTGCTTTGGGCAGTTTTGGGATTAGGCTTTAGGGTCCTCCTCAAGGACCCTTGGTTGGTCCTTGGGGACTCGTACCTTGACATTTAACCCTCAACCACTTCATTCTAAGTTCGAGAAACAAGTTTTATGACTCTAACACCTACGACAAGCTCTAGTTAAGCCTACTAGTTTCTGGCGTGTTACACCTAGACCTCTAACTCCTTTTGATATTAGAAGCTTCTTTGGTTTAGCCAGTTATTATAGAAGGTTTGTTGGTGGATTCTCTTCTATTGTCTCTCCTTTGACAACTTTGATTCAAAAAAAGGCTAAGTTCATATGGTCCAAATTATGTGAAAAGAGTTTCCAATAGTTGAAAGATAGACTTACTTCTGCTCCAGTGTTGACATTACCAGAAGGGATGGATGGCTTTGTTGTTTATTGTGGTGCCTCAATAATTGGGCTAGGATGTGTGCTTATGCAAAATGGGAAAGTTATTGCCTATGCCTCAAGGCAACTTAAAATTCATGAGAAGAATTATTCTACTCACGACCTTGAATTAGTGGCGGTCATTTTTGCCTTAAAGATTTGGAGGCATTATTTGTATGGTATTCATGTAGATGTGTTTTCCGACCATAAGAGCTTACAATATGTGTTCAATCAGAAAGATCTAAATCTTTTCCAACGAAAGTGGCTTGAACAATTGAAAGATTATGACTTGAGTGTTCTCTATTATCTTTGCCAACGAAGGTGGCTTGAACAATTGAAAGATTATGACCTGAGTGTTCTCTATCACCCCGGTAAAGCTAATGTAGTGGTGGATGCACTACGTTAGTTATCTATGGGTGTTGTTGCTCATAATAAAAAATAAAAGTAAGAGTTGTGATTTAACGTATCAACCACACCTCATCTGATACTAGGTGTAGATGGTCGTTAAGCAGTAAAAACCCAACAAAAGAGTTGGAGTCGATCCCACAAAGAGTAGTTCTATTTTGAATTCAAATGTGAAGTTATAGCGGTGACTTTTGCAGCTGAAGGAATAAAAGTTTTCGAAAACTATGGACCCAGTTAGAGGAGTAATCATAATTTTAAAGTGAGTGGTTTTAAACTCGTGAAGAACTCCAACAATTAACTAGGAACAACCAAATAAGGAAAAGATGCTTGGGGGATTGACTATCTAATTGCCAAGTTCAACTCAATGGGTGCAAATCATTAACCAAAAATGTTAATTCTTCATGGGTAGAATGGACTTTAGGTAAGGCACTTTTCTCTCGAACAATTACCTTGTTTCCACTGATTTCTGTCGAACCTTAATGCACTCTATAAATAGACCAGCCCACAATCTCACCATATCCACTCTCTCGAGTTGGACACATAGGATGAATCTTGGGTTTCACTTTCTCAAGCTGAAACCGTCGTGACCCACTAGCTATGAGTGCTAAGTTATCACCTTAGCTCTACACCTCTCTCTCAAGAAAGCAGAAAACCCTGAACTATATTGAAATAAACATACAATATACAGCAATAACTCATACCCACTTCAAATTAACACCAAAATCGATAATAACTAACACCCATTAAGTCAAACGTAGAAATTGGTTACAATATCAAACCCCCAAGATTGGGGTTTTATCCAATCATTGTAAAAGAAAGAAATTCAATACCTACCACATGCTCCATGGCTGGGTATTTGAAAATTGGAATTCTAAGATGAATAATATCTTTTCTATTACAATACCCAATTGAAATCTATTGCCAAAATTCCTTAAAATCAACAAAAGTAGTGTTTTTGCTCTCTCTATTTCGTTCCTCACATTAACTGAATGCTTTCTATCTCTTCAAAAAATCAATTTATACTAATCTGGGGTGTGGCTTCTTGGGGCCAATTGGAAAGGAAAGTCGGGCTTCGCCGACCATTCGCTGACTCGCCGATTGTCCTTTCCTCTCGCCTTCTGTCTTCACATTTTCCTCGTTCAAACACTGTAATTTTAGGCGATCCAGATCGGGATCGCCGATCTTTTCTATTTGCACCTTTTATTCTTTTAGCTCACTAGTCTGAATTCACCTTGATCTCAATCAGTACTTTTGGCGACATGGTCGTCCTTTGCCGATGCAGTCAACGAATTACCGATAGGGAATACAGTTTGCTTAAGTTCTTCTTGTTTCAGGCTCAGTGTTCCGTAAATTTAGACGATCCAGGAGTGACTTTGTGATTCGCCGAGTTCTCTTTGAGATCATCAGGCTTGTTTTTCTCTCTTTTCAGCTTGTGTTGTCCTTTTTGCCTATTAATGTCCTAGCTTTGTTTCTCAACCCATATACCTGGAAATCAAGCATTTTTCATCAGTTCATGGCATAAGTTTAGCATTTGAGGACACTAAACCTATATAAACAAAGGCCTAAATGAGTCCAAATCTCGGACTCATCAACACCCCCAACTTAAACTTTTTCTTGTCCTCAAGTAAAACTCAAGTTCAGCAGTTCAAAAAGGGTGTCTCAAACAGTGCTACAAAAGACTCAACATGAATGCACACAACAAGACTCAACTACTCATGCAATGATCAATTGTGCACTCAAAGATTCAAGTTTTGACCTCACCATTACCAAAGATGCTCAAGCTCACAATACTCGCTTCAAATGCAAGTTCAAGCTCAACAAAGGTACTTAATTGCCTCACAACGAAGATGATTCCTTAATCACATGAAGTTCTTCAACAATTCTAAGTTGCGGAATCATATACGACTCTCCCACTCACAATGATGAATACATGCATGACTTTACCCATAGGTGTTCCCTTATTTTCCAATCACATTCGTTTCAGCTCACTCAAGATTAAAAAGGTCTTTTCAAGGCTTGTAACGGGGCTGAGTGTAAAGGTCTAATCATTTAGGCTCAGTGGCTGCTACCCTCATGAAATGTTGTTTGAACATCACTTTCTTCATTTTCTTCAACATTTTACTTATACTCATTATTCAACTTCCAATGGACTACCGGACACCCCATTTCTTTTGCACTTTCACAACTTTTTCATTCTTTTTCTTTTGGTTTCTTCTTCTTCTTTTTTTGTTTTTTTACGTGGATGGGTTCCATCTTTTTCAAGGCCATTGATCGAATGGAAATTTTTCACACTTCTTGACCTGCCTTCTCTTTTCACCACACCCCCAACTTAGGCTTTTGGCCCAAGTTGGGAATTCAAACAAACCACACTTCATGAGAGTTATGGGTGAATGGATAGAGAGGGGTCATAATTGTTTAAGTTTCTTCCAAGAAAAGGATAAGGCTCAAAGGGGTTCAATCAAGGTTTACACATCTCACAAGGTTGTCCACAAAAAGAGGTATAATGTCAAATTGCTTAACTCATCAAAATTGTTCCCTAAGATCATTTTAAGAGCTTGTATCACTTATTCAACCAGACCTACAGGGTAAATTCTAGGTGTTATCACACACAATGTTCAAGGTAAGCTCATCATACAAGGCATTGGCACCAATATCAAACGAGACTCATTTGAGCTAATGTGCAATGTTCATCACAAGAGACTCCATTCGATAAGCATCTAGTCACAACGAGATGCAAAAAAATCCACATATTGTCTGTGCAACTTAATTTGGCCTCATTGTAGCTGCACATTCATTTTGTTTGATTAAGAGCACTATTCGAGCCATCAGCATTGATTACGACCGATACTCGAATCACTCACTAGAGAACAAAAGACTTAATAACCATACTCCTACCACCCCCACAAAAAGCATCCAACATAGTCCTCAATGTGAATAGAGAACAAACAATAACAAAGGTAAAATTAAACTATTGCACTTAAACAAATAGAGTAGGGTGACAAGGAATCTTTAGTAGGTGCCCATTCGGTGAAAGCTTGTTGGAGTCACCAAACTGTTTGGCGACTCGCCGAATGTTCTGACACTCACTGAATTTTCCAGTATGCAGCCAGTCCATTTTGGGCAGAAAGGCGGACAAGAGCGAGTATGCCAAATGGCTTCTGCGCATCGCCTAATGGATCTGAGACCTCGCTGACTGCTCCAAGACTCTGAGCTATTAAGGCTAATGCAAAAAGGTGGTGAAAGTCGGGTTACCCAATCACTTCGGCGTTTCACCGAGTGGTGTAGGTACCCCGCCTAATATTCCAGCATCTCAGCCCACTGTTGATGCCAATTAGGCTATCAACTTTGTGATAACCAACACGACTCGGCGATCCTCCGATGAAATCTTAACCTCGCAAAATCGCCTACACCTGCACATTCAGCACACATTATTCAAAATACTAACACTTGGGTTGCCTCCCAAGAAGCGCCTTATTTAACATCGTAGCGCGACGTGGAAATGCTCTCAAGCATCTTCCAGATACACCACTTCAATCACAGAAATTTCCTGGCATTCTCCAAAATATAACTTCAAGCCACCTTGAAGGCATTCCCTTCTTTACCTTCGACTTCAATGCCACCATTTGTGAACACCCGTGTTACTCTAAATTGACTTGACCATTTGGATTTGAGCTTTCCCAGAAAAAGTCTTAGTCGAGAACTATACAGCAACACCTAATCTCCAACTCGGAATTCCCCCTTAAGGATTCTAGAATCATGCCACTTATTCATCTTTTCTTTGTAGAGAACTGAACTTTCATAAGCCCTGAACCTGAATTCATCCAATTCATTGAGTTGATCTACTCTTACTTTTGAAGTCTTATCTCATTCCAGATTTAGAGCCTTTAATGCCCATAATGCTTTGTGTTCCAATTCAACCGATAAATGGCAAGATTTCCCGAATACCAGCTAATACATGGACATATCAGTTGGTGTCTTGTAGGCGGTGCGATATTCCAACAGAGCATCATCTATCTTTCAAGACCAATCAGTCCTATTTGCATTTACGGTCTTCGCCAAGATACTCTTGATCACCCGATTTGAAACTTCCACTTAGCCACTCGTTTGAGGATGATATGGAGTTGCTACTTTATGTCTCACCCATATTTGCTCAATGTGGACCAAAAAGCCTGTTGCGAAATTGGGATCCCCCATCACTAATAATAGCCCAAGGAGGGCCGAACCTGGCAAAGATGTAGTGTTTTAGGAATTGAACAACACTTCTCCTTTCATTGTTTGGTAGTGCGACAACCTCTACCCATTTAGAAACATAATCTACTGCCACCAAAATGTACTTATTACCAAATGAGCTCACAAATAGACCCATGAAATCTATTCCCCAAACATCAACTAACTCAACCTCCAGAATAGGCGTGAGAGGCAACTCATGTCTTCTGGACACTCCACCTTGTTTTTGATATTGAGTGCACTTCTTAACAAACTCATGAGCATCTTTGTAAAGGGATGGCCAATAATAACCACTTTGAAGAAATTTAGCAGTCGTGCGCACCCCACCATGATAACCACCAACCGGTGAAGCATGACAAGCATGGAGAATTTCGTTGCATTCCTCCTCCGGCACACATCTCCTGATGATATGGTCTACACACTCAATGAATAAGTATGGTTCATCCCAAAAGTATTTCTTGACATTGAACAAAAACCTCTTTTGTTGATAGAAGTCCAATTCCTCCAGCATCAATCCACACACTACATAGTTAGCAAAATCAGGTACTGAAGAGAAGCATGGTCGGTATGAATAACCACTTTGTTACCTTGCAAGTATGAACAAAATTCTTCAAATGCATATACCACTGCAAGTAATTCTTGCTCTGTAACTGTATAGTTACGCTGAGCACCATTTAGAGTTTTGCTTGCGTAGTAAGTAGGGTGGAATAGCTTATTGCGTTTTTGCCCCAACACAAAACCTAGTGCCGTACCGCTTGCATCACACATCACCTCGAAGGGTGTTGACCAATCTGGACTAATGATGACCGGAGTGGAAATCAATTTCCCTTTCAAGCACTTAAAGGCTATCATACAAGTATCATCAAAATTGAATTTTACTTCCTTCTCCAAAAGTTTGCACAAAGGATGTGCAATTTTTGAAAAGTCTTTGATGAACCTCCGGTAAAAACCAGCATGCCCTAAGAAACTCTGAATGCCCTTCGCCGAGATTGGTGGTGGTAACTTCTCAATGACTTCAATTTTTGCTTTATCAACTTCCGGCCCTTGTTGGGACACTTTGTGACCAAGTACTATACCTTCCCTAACCATGAAGTGACACTTCTCCCAATTGAGAACCAAATTTGTCTCAACACATCTCTGAAGGACCTACCCCAAGTGTGCCAAACATGCTTCGAAAGTATCACCCACAACCGAGAAGTCATCCATGAAGACTTCCATTGAATCCTCTACCATATCAGCAAAAATAGATAGCATACAACGCTGAAATGTTGTTGGAGCATTACAAAACCCAAATGGCATTCGTTTGAAGAAAAAAGTTTCGTATGGACAAGTGAAAGTGGTTTTCTCTTGGTCTTCGAAGCAATAGAGATTTGATTATATCCGGAGTACCTATCCAAAAAGCAATACCATCCTCTTTTTGAAATTCGATCAAGCATTTCATCCATAAAAGGCATGGGAAAGTGATCTTTTTTGGTCCACGAGTTCAATTTTTGGTAATCTATGCATACTCGCCATCCGATCACCGGTCTCATAGAAATAAACCCTCCCTTGTAATTTGGGACTACCGTGATGCCTTCATTTTTTTGGTACACATTGGACTGGACTCACCCACTTACTATCCCCAATAGGGTAAATCACCGTTGCATCCAACCACTTTATTATCTCCTTTTTCACCACTTCTTGCATTGGTGGGTTCAATATCCTTTAATGCTCAACACTCAGCTTACATTCGCTATCAAGCTGAATTTTATGAGTGCAAATGCCAGGTGGAATGCCCTGAATGTCAGCGATTGTCCAGCTAATGGCCTTCAAGGAGTAACTTTCCTTGCCATTCAAGCAAGTCTGCAACAATAATTATGGGTAAGGCGTTATTTGCCCCAAAAAATGTATATCGAAGATGGGAGGGGAGCACTTTGTACTCAAGCTTTGGTGGTTCCTCTGTGGATGGCTTTGCAGGAGGATTTTCCTAATTTTTCAGATCAATATCCAGCTTTAATGGAGTCTTTGAATCTACTACCTCATCGTAACCTTGGACTTTCGACTGATCATAGTTTGCAAGTACCACTTCAAGTGGCTCACTCATGCACATCAAATGGCTAACACTAGCCACAGCTTCATCAATTACATCAATAGTCGAAACCACATGAATATCACTAGGGTGCTTCATAGATTTGCTCACATTAAAGGTTACTTCATCTTTATTCACTCGGAACTTCAACTCTCCACTTTCAACATCCACTAATGCTCTCCTAGTTGCTAAGAAAGGCCTTCCTAAAATAATGGGAATTTCCGCATCAATCTCGCAATCAAGGATGACAAATTCGGCCGAAAAAATGAATCGGTCAACTTTTACCAAGATATCATAGAGTATTCCCACGGGGTGCTTGATAGATTGATCCGCCATCAAAAGCCTCATTGTTGTGGACTTTGGTTCACCCAATCCAAGTTTCTTATAGATTGCATATGGCATTAGGTTTATACTTGCTCCCAAATCACATAGGGCCTTGGTGAATTGGATCATACCAATAGTACAAGGAATGGTGAAGGCTCCAGGATCTTCCTTCAATTGTTTCAAAGTCCGAGCTTCTTTTATTTGTGACTAATTCCTTCATAAACTTGGCATAACCCGGCATCTCTAACACTGCCGCCACTAGAGGGAGATTAATCGATAATGTCTTAAACACTGATAAGGACTTCTTGAACTTTTCATCCTCATTTTTCTTCTTGAAACGTTGTGGAAACGGAGGAGTTATTTTGGGAAGAGGTTGCACCACTTTCGACATTGGGGGGCTTTTTGTTGCATATATTTGTAACTCTTTGGCAACACTTTGTTGGATGGGTGTCTCTTCTTCCTCAACACCCTTGTCTTCTTCATGATCTTGCTCTTTATCATGACCCTTCATATCACCTACCGCTACTTTTCCACTATGCGTAACCAAAGCCAGACCTGTATCACCATTTCCCCCCATCATTTTTGGTTCCAATTGTGCGAAAGTAAACTCAATTGACCTTCAAGTAGCTTGATTGCATCAGCATGAGAGTTCACACTATTGTTTAATGATGAGAAATAGCATTTCATCCCTTTTAGCAAATCATCTTGTCACGACCCAAGGCTACCCCCGAGATGTGACACAGTGTACAAGACTTCAAAAAGTCTCATACAAGCCTCATAGCATATCATGACATAAGAATATAAGGGAAAATGTGGAAAATTTAAATAAATTCTTTACGATCGAAGTCTTTTATAAAATGAGAGAGTCTATAACACAATGTCTCAAACCATCTATAATACTTGGATTAAAACTCTTGAATACAATCTCAGGGACATTGCCCTTACATACGTCTAAAAAATAAAATAAAGACATAAAGGTCATATGGTCAAGCCCTCGAATACTATGAGGACTCACCAATCTTCTTCTTCTTGATCTACTATGGTCCTAGCCACGAGCGTAGAATCAGATATCTCCAAACCCTACGCTTATAGAAAATGTAGAAATATGGGTTAGCACAAAAATGTACTAAGTATGGAAGCCATGCATAAAAATCCTTAAAACATGCAAAAAGGAACATTTCAGTTGAAACCATGCTATATGCCACTTTTGAACATCATCTTTGAAATAGTTGGAGAATGTAGTTCATAAGACAAATCATGTACAGTTCATCATAGCATAAAGGATATCATCAAAATCACAAGCATAGTCTCCAACATAAACATAATGCATACTCCAATCTTCACAAGACATAGTTCACATACATAATTACGTACCAAGATCATCTCATCATAATAGAACTATCACATAAGCAACCCTAAGCTATACTTATGCAATGAATAGATAGGATCTCATAATCCTATCTACACTAAGTATCACTTTTAGGCCACCATAATCATGCATAACATACTTTGACCTTATCCATAGCCAACACTCATAGACAAGGAGATATTCATGTTCATAACTTGTAATAAGTAAAGTCACTCACAACAACAATCCATATCATGCATACATAAATTCATATATCTTCATAGCATAAGGAAACCACACCATATCCCCTTTATAAGTCTACTTGTGCAATGTATAAGTGAAGTCCCATACCCCCACTCACACTAAGTAAGACTCATTACGAAGTCATAAGTATAGTTCATGTTCATAATTCACATAAAGCACACCTTAACTCATAATCATCATGTCATAAGAGAAACATACCACACCCACTCTTAAAGCCTACTTGTGCAATGCATGAATAAAGTCGCGTACCCCCATTCATACTAAGTAGAACCCCTTGAGGAACCATAGTACATAATTCATGTTCTTGTCATAATTCATATTCTTATCATATAGGGAAATATAGCCTTAATCGATATAGACCATGTGACCTACATGGAATTTGGTGTCTTACCCCCACACCGAAAAGAGGTGTCCTACTTGCCTAAGGTAGGACTAACATATTAGCTTTTAGGTGGATCCACTAGCTAAAGACCTATGTGGGCACATAGTTATGGGATAGGGAGATTGCTACTAGAAACCCGGACTACTAACGTGGAGGTTTCCATCTCATGAGATAACTGTATTGGGAACCCAGACTACTAGCGTGAAAGAACCCATCTCATACTCATATCCACTCATATTAAGTCTTTACTTAAGTTCATGTTCATGAAAGAGTGCACTAGGCAGTCAAACCAACATAGCATCATAATAGCTCATTAGGTGAGAATGTCCTTTCAACCTTAGAATCATCAAAATGTGAGTAAACCTTTCACATCATATTTGTAGTGTGTTCATGAGAATAGCCTTTCATTCAACACAACAATACTATCATAGTCATAGACATTTCATACATAGTCATGTATAAGGGTAAGGGGAGAATGATCTTTCAATAATACCACAATTACACAATAGTCATAGGATCTTCACTTTCTAAGTGAATCATGAGTTCATACACAGCTCTTATCAACATGTACAAACCCTCATAATTTGACCTTAAAGGGCTATGAATCAACTCAACCCAAACAGCTAGCATTACTACATTAGATAAGGGGAATATCATGATTCAATACTCAATTAACACCTTAGTAACATCATCGTCACGTCCATGCATGGGGTGTGTGTGTGTGTGATTGTCCTCTCAATGACACAACAACAACATTATCATCATAGACACTTCACTCTCAAAGTGTTCATAAAACATGCACATAATATCATAATCATACATACCCCTCATATCTTGCTTTCAAGAATCATAGATCATGTTAAGTCAACACATCTAGCATTCACTATATTAAACATGGATAGAATTATGACTCAAGTAAAACATTCCTTTTATGCATAAACTCATATGATCATATTATAGGTCATGTGGGTGAAGTCCTTTTACAATCATGTCATATACAACTCAACAAACATAATAGCTTCTTTCTTAAAGCATTAACATCCTTAGCTTATTCACATTAGCTTTTACCCCTAAAGCCCTAGGAGTCATCTTCATGTTACAAGCCTTACTCTCAAGCAATGCCTCCCATGATCATTATGTATACATAATTCTCAAGGTAATCTAACCACATACCTCATTCTTGATCAATTATAGTCACATAGTATCATATAAACTCAATCTCAAAACTACTCAACCATGATCCATCATATAAGCCCTAATCTAATCAATTCATGTCTAGAAGCTTTACATTTAAGCAATTCATATATAGGTCATCTAGTCTAAGGAAATTCATAAAGAAGTTCATCATCCTTAGAAGGTCACATCTAACCCTCAATTTGCCTCTTTCATGACATGACACTAGAATATATCAATTTCACCATAGCATCTTAGGTTTATCAAGGATACATGTTTGATCATACTAAAGTCATATAATTACACCATGAACAACAATTATTCACTTAATTGGGACAATATACAACAATACCCACATCATGAAGTCAATTTAGTAAAGTGGGGGATTAATGGGTTCTGTAACGACCCGAGAGCACCCCCTAGTCGTTACCGGCGTATTCGACCTCGAAGAGGTCTTATACAAGCCCTTAGCATTCATCATAGCATGTATCATAGAATAAAAATTGCGGAAAATTTAAAACTTTTACTTTGGAGGTTCAACTTCATTTTATATAAGAAAAATAGAATCTAACTTCGTCACAATGCACCATCTAGACATAGAAGTATCGAAAATGGGACTTATCCCTTACATCAATAAGAAGTCTTGAAAATAGGAAGTACAACAATGTCTTTCAACATAAGAAAAGAACTAAACATAGAAGCTAGATCATAGGGTCTTGTCCTCGGACTTGAGGACTCACCAACTTGGGGAAGCAACTCCAAGTGTCTCGAGAAGTAAGCTTGAATCCTCAACGGCCCGAACCTAAATGTTTGGGAAAAGGGAGAAAATATGGGTTAGTACAACACACGTACTAAGTATGGCTACTATGCATAAAAACCATTGAAACATGAACAAAAGGATATTTTAGTCAAAACATGCTTTTTGCCAAGTAAATCCAATATACACACAAATTAAGTATCATAGTCCAAACCAACATAATATCATCCCAACATGTAGACAACCTTAGCAATACTAGTGCAATGCAAAGAATAGAACCCCATAACCCTATTCAAAGTATAGTCCATGTTCATGTTCATGTTCATGTTCATAAGTATAGTCCATGTTCATGTTCATGTTCATAATTCATAATAAAGCATAGTCCATGTTCATGTTCATGTTCATGTTCATAATTCATAATAAAGCATGCATTAACTCATAGTCATCATGTCATAAGGGAAACCTACCATGCCCACTCTCAAAGCCTACTTGTGCAATGAATGAATGAACTCTCATACCCCCATTAATACTAAGTAGAACCTCTTGAAGAACCATTGTAAATAACCCATGTTCTTGTTCTTGTTCATGTTACTTTTTCATGTCACGGTTCATGTTCTTGTCATGTAAGGAAATAGCCTTAACCGACATAGGCTATGTGAGCTACATGGAATCCGGTGTCATGCCCCCACATCGAAAAGAGGTGTCCTACTTGCCTAAGGTAGAACTAACATGTTTAGATTTTTGGTAGATCCACTAGCTAAGTGTAGCGACCCTAAAAATAGATAGGTGAAACTAGAGCCTAACGTATGAATTTTTAAAGTTTAACCATAAATTGGAAGTAGTCACTTTTGGAAAAAAAGTTCAGAATCTGGAAATTGGCTAAGTTCAAAATCTGGAAATTCGGCCAAGTGTGGAAATCAGTGAGTTTTTGGCCAACTTTGAGTAGTCATAACTCCTAGCTCAGGATGATGCAGGAGTAGTTCCAGTTATGTTTGGAAAGCCCTTGGAACGATCTTTCCAACGCCACCGAATTTGCTCGATTCCGAGTTCGTATGAGCGAGTTATGCCCTTTGAAAGTTGGGCAGTGAGCAAGGAGTCCGTCCGGAAATTTAAGGGCATTTTGGTCTTT
>JAJOON010017235.1:0-24574 GCA_029582645.1 Solanum megistacrolobum
TTCCCCCCCCCCCCCCCCCCCCCCGCCCAAGCACATTTGAGTACTGCAGCATGACTTAGATATGTCACCTAAAATTTGATCCTGTTCCTAGCTAAGATCTATGCATCCTGGACCAAATCAGGTTATAAAATCCATATTACTTAAGAGTAATAGAACACCTAATCTCAATAACTTCCGTCTTTTTTCATGGCTGCAGTGCAAACAAGGTCCACTTCGAGACAAAATGGGTTCTTTTTTCTTTTTTTTTGAGATGGTAGACAGAGTGGGTTCTTCAAACTTAATTTTCTTTTAAATCCATTTGTCTAAAGGTTCAAGGTGGGGATTATTAAAGGCATAAGCATGTGTAGAAAGTTCACCTCATCTTTATTTGAATAACCTTTTCACCAACAACAGAGAGATAACTCGAAAACTCAACCATTAAAGTTTCAGATAACTGTGAGGTAGCAGAAAGTATCCTCCTCGTAGAATTATAAGCTGCTCTTCGGATATCCCAATTTGGATGGCATAGTAAAAAGAGTATGAACTGTGAAGGATTAAGAACCGGTTAGAAATAAGGACAAATTCATTAAAGGATGATGACACCCAATTAAATAAACCTTGCCAATTAACCTGCATTAACGTCTTGACTGCAAAAGTCTCCAATACCCTGTAGAAAAGGGACATTCAACTTCAATAATGATACTTCCTGGCAACAAATTAAATATAGGCACAGATAGCAAACTGAGAGTGGAATCTTCATCATAGTAGGATTCCCATGTTCACCATAAAACTAACCTTTGTGAATGATCTACAAGCATCACCTCAAAAAGGTCATGACAAGCCAAACAGTCCTCGATTGATAATTTTGAGGCCTGGAAAGAGTATCGAACCATGTTGAGAGTGCATTAAAGAAATTGCAACACAAATTTAAGACTTTCTCATGCATCTTGTATCAAGATATAGGTCCTCGAAGAGAAGGGCATAGAATTATCTTGGCATTATACCTCATACACTGTTGAAAACTTCTTAAGATGTTTAGGAACTTAAACCACTCAAAATGTCAATAGGGGAAAACCAACATCCTGGACTGTCAGGTGATAAAATGTGAAAAAACAACACAAAAGTTTAACACCTCCCACTAAGAAGAGTAGAGGTAAGGAAGAAGGTAAATGAAATTTGAAGAGATGAGGCCTATGAAAAGAGCATCAGCTTCAAAACCGAGAGTATTACTTCTAATTGTTCAGACTAAAAGCATGCCAGGAAAAATTGTCAATTCACTGAGAATGTTGTCAACCACGTATAAAGTTCCAACAGAGAGAATATCATCTTATGCTTCTTCTGTGCCAACTTCTAACAACAATCATTTAAAATGACCAAAAATTAGCTCAGAATATTCACCAGAGGAATTGTCACCACTGACGGCTCATTCTGTGATACCAATGACCAAATTTTCTCCTTTATTATAGTCTCATCTAACAACAGCAGCAAAGGCAAAATTAGAATGTGTGATAAGCAAAAATCCACATGA
Organism: Solanum megistacrolobum; assembly: GCA_029582645.1. Lineage (NCBI taxonomy): Eukaryota > Viridiplantae > Streptophyta > Magnoliopsida > Solanales > Solanaceae > Solanum > Solanum megistacrolobum. The sequence goes on from JAJOON010017235.1 coordinate 1,508, forward strand.
AAAGAAGTAACTGAATTGAATCACAGACTGCGAAAATTTAGGTCGGTAACCAAATTTTTGTCACTAGGTCAGTGACCATTATTCATGCACCACAAAACTGAAAAGTCATAATAAACCTGCTTTAACATCCACTGCAGCAAGTTTTGCCACACAGAGTAATGCATAGATGCCATCCAACCGTTGTGCTGCTTTCGTGTAACCAGTTTTAACAAGTTGTATAAGAGCTGCCAGCAGAGGGGACATATGTGGAAGAGCATCAGCATTTTGGCACATTACTCGCAGGCAGCGAAGATGACCTCTTCTAAGTGCTTCCTTCTCTTTGAGGCCTGACGCAATGAGAGATATAACATCGGGCTGAATTGCATCAGCACATTTTGCAGTCCAAGTAGCCAAACAAGATAAACATGCAAGCTTGACCTCTTCATTACCTGGATAAACATAAAGAATAACCCATAGATCTGTAAGCTAAAGAAGACATTGCAGAAGAAGGAATTGTCAGAGAGAAGCTAGGCACACACATCAACGTAATAAAGATACTGAAACCTACCATCATCCTTGTAACAAGACAAAAGGAAATTACAAACAGTCTTTGACAAGCTGTTAAGCTGTTTTCCTTCTGGGGCATTTGACAATTCTCGCAGTGCATTTATCATGCCAACTCTCTGATAGGGAAATGTAAGCCTTCCTTCTGAACCTGTAAATATTCCAGGTCCAGTAAATTAGTTAGAAAAATGCCATATCAACAAGTCAAAAGGAAAATATAAAGTTAGAAACACAACCTCCAATAACCAATTTGACTGCATTAAACATCGCTTCTATAGCATCTGGACTGCTAGATTTTATGCTTAAGCACCTTACGATGGATACAGCAGCAATCCTTCTATCTTCATCTGCATGTCTCGCCTGTGACAATAACACTGAAAGAATCTCTACAGCATATTTACTCAAATCAAGTTTGGCAGATTGCAGAAGGATTCCAACTGATTCCAAGACAAGCTCCGGATTTCGTTTCAACATCTTGACAGATGAGGGAATGACAGTGTTCTTAAAATCTTCATGTGTCAAACAAGAAAATAATGGAACGAAAGCATCACTGAGGCCCTTTGGTGGCTTTTCTCTTGCATTTAGAACAGCTTTAACATACATCTCAAGAAAATTTTGCTGCAGACAGAAACAACGCAATATATGTAAATACAAAGCACAGAGGAGGCCTAGATGGATCCTAACATATTTGGCTTCAAGTGCCATAGCTTCTACATCCCAAGAGTTGCTTGAAAACCAATTCATACCTTCCATTGATCAAATGAAGGTGGATTTGCACTTGAAAATTCTAGCATCAAGAGTATAAACTCAGGACAATCCTTGTAAGTGATCCTTGAATCCCTTAGTTCATCCATGTAAGTTCTGTAAATATCTGGTGCCTGAAAACAGAACATATTATAAAGAAAATTAGGACCTCTAAAACCATGCTTCAATTAAGACCTGCATATTAGTCAGACGAGATGAAACCTTTGAAAACAAAAAGAACAAGCTTTTCTTGCAGGTCCGTCTAACATGGGACGATCCTTGCATACCAATATGCAAGACTGATGCTTGCGCTTGTGCTAGTCGACACACTGCGTTCTTTGATACTGAGGGAAACTGGCTATTAGTTAGGAGAAGACAAGACCAACTTAAGAGTCTGTGGCACCCTATATAGGATTGGAATTTGAACTGTTTTTCCATGAATTGTACAAGGGTTCCAGCAAAAGCTTTCATAAAAAAGGTTTCACCCAATGCTTTGATAACCACATTATCTACTGCAGCCCTTGATCCTCGATCATCATAAATAAATGTTGTACTGAAAATTACTTCTACCAACAGGGAAGCAATTTCAGCGGTCATCTCTGTAGAATTCAAAGCCAACAGTGAGCTTGAAAACATAAGATTAAATTCTAAGTTTCTAACATTAGAAAGAGTAAATATGCATTCAATTTCTAATAGGAATACTTTTTTTTTGAAATAGGTAACTTTGTATTCACACAAAAGACCTCATCAAGAAATTGATGAGGAGGGATTTACAAACCCCCTGGGGGTGCCATCATTTTCAAATCAAAAAACAAGAAACCAAATTTTCAAAAATTTACAATTGTCCTATAAAATTTACAATTTACAATTTCTAATAGGAATACTTCACTAAAAAGTAATCTAGAAATGCACCATGAAAGACCACCTGTTTATCACTGTTAATTCAAGACCACCTTTTTTTGCTTTTCATTCTCAAAAGAAAGTGGGTATATCACATAAGCAACATTGCACTATCTGTACCATATCCACATGTCAAAATCTGTGCAGTTAATGTCAACAATTTTTCTTTGTAGAGGAGTGACCTAACAACCCCTATACCCGTTTCACCTTATGGTACAGGAAAGACAAATATCACCAACACTCATTCATGTGTGATTTTACTCACTATTTTGAACATGTATCAATGGGAATTAGAAATGCATAGATAACGCTATCATGAAATGAAACAACAGAGAAGATTATGCTGTCAACCCAACCAACACCACCAACCCCCCCCACCCCCCCCAAAAAAAAAAACAAACTACAATGATGGTGCTAAAAGAGGTAAAGTAAGCAATTCTATCCTACGGCATCTGATTTGCCATAAGGGAGTCTCTCATTTCCTATACTGTGATGATTTCTAGTTTATCGTGCTATCATAATGAAACTATTGAAATTTTTTGTTTTTTTGACAAAGATGAAACTATTAAAGTTGTATGACCACTTCGTTGTTAGACAGCACATTTTTATTTACTTAATTATATTCTCAACACATCCTCACAGGCGGGGCCTGGTTCTTTCTTTTCATGTGATAAGCACGTGGATATATCTTTTGATAATGGGCAGCAGTGACACTCGATACCAGGACCTCAGATTGCTTTGATACCATATTGAAGATGTATGATCATCTTATCTAAAAGTTCTAGTTATTTGAGAGACCAAACATTTTCCAACTTGCCCAATATATCACAAGGCATATCGTATCCTGATTCACTAATATGAACAAGGACCACTTAATTTGGGGGAAAAAATTATCTCCATCATTTATATGCATTAGTCTTACGGTAGATAAGTCCGTACTGGTTATGCAAACCATAACCAGGAAAGGGTCTCAAACCTTCAAAATGTCATGCAAAAGTTTCTCAAAATTATCCTCTACAACAACATTCCCAGTTAAAAATTACCCTCTATAGCTAATATTAAGTATATCACCAATAAAATCCTGGAGACTCTGCACATCTTGTTTGATACTATAATGTAGAAAAACTGCAAGATTCACAAGCCTAGAATTGACAACGAAACCATAGCAACTAAGAGTTGATCGAGTAAGAAGAAAAAAAAAGAATTGATCAAGCTCTCCTTTAGCTGAAAGTTGCAGGTAAAAGACGGATTTCTTAGACTTGAGTCATTTGATGGAGAATGCATGGCAAAGGAGTAAAGAGTGGTAAGATCACCCAGGAAGCTATCAATAGGTAGTGCACGTACAGGAAAGGGTCAAGGAGGAGGAGAAAGAAAAAGAAGCTAAAGAAAGGTCTATTATATTTTTAGAAGGATTCCCGGAGAATGACCCCCTAAAGTTAGGTTTGCATAAAGCACCACGAAGATAGAACAATATCACCAAATCCAAGGAAATCAAATCTTTTTTTAAAATTGAGAAATCTCAAGGGCTAGTCACGCATGGTCCAAACTTGCATTATAATGAGCCCACCCCTTTATGCTTCTTCACTAAAATCATACTTTTGTATGTGCATGCTTCTATCCTATGGCATCTGCCTAACCTACAAATTACGTCCTATGCTGTTAATACTAGGCCAAAGCTCTGGCGGCAAGAAATTAAATTGTTCTTTTACAAACTAGAATGAGAGCCTATTAGGAATAGCTTAAAGCTTATGGCTTATAAGACAAAAGCCATAAGTTAGAAATTTTGGTTTATTTTTGCTATTTTGTCTTAAAAACAAGTGCTTTAAAGCATTTTTTTAATCTTACTCAAACACTATAGAAGTGCTTAAAAGCTATGTTGGCTTAAAAGCACATAAAATAAGCAAATCCAAACAACCTCTAAGTCTATCACATTGGCACCGAACCTCTTTGTCTTTGATAATCAAAATTTCTCGACACTGCAAACCAAGATGGTACAAAAACAATATACAATGTGAAGTCAACAATAACACTTCCGATACACCCGCAGGTTGCAGCCCCATCTCCTCTCATATTAGAATATTTGTCACGGTTAATTTCCTCCATCACACTAACACGCACATACACGATCACTCAAAACTCATTTGCTACTCCTAATGCAACATAAAGCTCAAACATTTAATTCATGGATTCACTTGTTCAAAATGAAGATACACAAATCAACATGTCTCCAAGATCGCAAGACTAAAAATATACTGAATCCAACTGCAATTTGTAGCATATTTATCTCATAAATGTCAAATGCATGTCCAAGTTTTATTTTGATGAAGTGCCATATAAATGTTCATATTAGACAAAACAAATACCCTTTTTAAGCACATCAATGCTTTCTAGTCATCCATTAATCACATCAATTTAGTAATGACTTTCTATGCCTCTCTAGGCACCTACAAAAGAAAATAGATGCTTAGTATATTCTTTTTTTTTTATCACCAACTAGGGAAGTGCTCAACCTAACAAGGTCGCAACCAAAAGCAATATTTTCAACCAAAAACAGCTAATCAAACTTATGCAATTGCGCACCTGCTCCTAATTCATTGAGAAACTCTTTTGTGAATTATTAAAACAATAAGAGTTATACCGTCTAACTTCATTCAATTATGAAGTTAGGATTTTTTTAGCACCAAATTCAAAAATAATTTACATATTGATCATTTTTTAGATTTTGTTGAACTGCATCATGGGTGCTCCAGCTAGTTATCCTAGATGTCAAAAGTTCAAGACTGGATTGAGGAATGCAAACTCATCTACGAAGATCCCATGAAGGACTTGTTCAGAACTATTAGGATGATTCAGTTATAATTCGATTTTGCCAGGAGAAATATGGAATGGATGCAGAAATAAAAAAGCTAGTTTCCTCAAGCATTCCCTTCTAATACACCTATAAGTTGAAAAATCTCCACAGGCTTTAACACTCTTCCCCATAAAATTTCATGGCTTTTATTCATACCAAAATGCCATAATGGGGGCTGAAAAGGGAAACATGTTGATACTTAGCATTGTAGTACTATGGCGACATAACCATATCCCATACTCCTCTTCTGCAAAAAACTCCATAAACCATGGTCTACTTTCCAATTGTATCAACCAATATCTACCATAAAAGATAATGGTATAAACAATGATCAACTGATTGACCAGGATGAGCAAATAACCAATCAAACCATCAAACAACACCAAGCTGACATTGTTGCTCTTTTCTTCATTGATGGTTCTCAATCTTCTTGATTAATTAATGTGCCAAACAAAAAGCAACTTTCCCAAATACGGGTGCTTCCATCACACACTATTTGAATCCTTAGGGCCACAAGATAATAGCATGTTACAGAAAGCTGCTTGAGAATCTACATTAACTGTAGGAGATCTTGCCGTCAATCTTACTAAGAGAATGCAAATCTATTTTAACTAGTGATTTATATACTTCACTGTTAAATAACTTTTCAATCGTGGTCATAGGGAACAAAAGATAGAGACGTGCATTCAATGAAATGAGAACATTTCCTAACAGATTGTTGCAACCTTTTCCTCAATGCAATCTTATATATGATCAGCTGTTCTTTGTAGGGATGGTCTAAGGCTTTCCAGAGCTGTATGCCTCTTGTCCAGATATCCCCATTCATTTGGTGAACAACAGAACTTTTATTCAACAAAAAAAAAGAAATATTAACTTTGATTAACTTTATTTTTTATGAAGTAAGTAGAATTAATCAATGGCATCAAGAAGATGCAAAAAGTTACAAAATCCAGGAAATATTAACTTAAATAAACTATAAAATTATCTTTGCACATTCGTGAGAAAATCATTTAATTTTCAACAGTTCAAACCATAAGCATAGCCTTACTATTCCATTTCCTTTAATATTTCTGTTCCAATGCGCTACTTGGGTATCCAGATAAGATAACTAAAGAAAATGACAACCTGTGATCTATTTCTCTTATATGGGTGCACGGATATAAGAACATTTTCTGGATTATTTTCCAGTGTTCAAATGTGTACAAAGTGACTTGAGTTAGTCAAGGTGTAATTTAGACTGAAAGACAATATTTTGATGATACTACTTATTAGTTGAAGCAAAGTGCTACAAAGTAAGAGTGTAGAGTGTATATCTGTAAAGGAAAAGTAATCTGCTCCTTTTGAATGCAAAATGTTCTCCTCACAAAGTATCAACATGGAAAATACTTTGCCAAAATACATGTTTACCGTCGTACCAAACAGACCATACCTCCAAAAAAAGAATTCAAACAATAGCCAACTTGGATGGGAAAACAACAACATGCATATTATAAACCATAAGAGAAAAATGCTGACCAGAATTACTGAGAATTGAAGGAATCTCATTGCGAAAAATCTGAATTCGGCGTTTGGTCGATGATGTTGCGACTGATGAACTAATGGAAGTTAGTGACTCCACTGGACTTGCCATTTGAAGCGAACACTGATTTCAAGATTTGACTTAGAAGTGACTCAGTAGCCTCTCGCTCCGGAGATTCCAAAAACGGCGGAGAGGGAAGTAATGGCGACTCCACTGTGAAGGAAAATGAAGAGAGAAGCTATGAAAGATGAGATTTTAGGGTTTCAGATGGCTGCAGCAACAAGGCTGCAAAGTGTACTTAATTGAGAAGAGACCACCAAGCAGGAGGGCATTTCAAGTGTTGTCCTTTTTTTTTTAACTTTTGTCTCTTTTTTTTTTTACCTATTGGCTCTTGTTAATTTTATTGAAATTTTTTTTTTATTACTTTATGTAGATCCCTTAAATTTGTCGTAATTTTATTTAGATGTTCAAATTATAGCATAACATAATAAAATGGTTTTTAGGCACTTTTTAATCATATTTTGAAAATATATTTGCATATTTTTATATTCATTTGTTACGTAGATAACCTAATCACATGAAATGTGTTTCCTTCTTTAATTAAAAATATCAGCATCAATTCAAACATGTATGAGATTTTACGATTGATTAAAGTAAATGCCTATAATTTTAAAAGGTGATATACTTTAAGTAGTTATGTAATGAATATTTGACAAAAAAAAAGTTTGAGAACATATACAAAAACATTTTCAAAAAAATTAGTCAAAATTTCTAATGGAAACACGTTATCATATGTTTAATAAAAAATATTTGTCAAAATTTCAAATGGAACTAATAAAAAAAAAGTCAAGAATAAGTAGTAAGTACTCACTTTTTTTACGAAAATCTTTTTTATTTTATAGATATTGTGTGTGCAGAAGTTACATAAAATAAGTAGGTTGAATAGCTAGTAGACATCTCTATATGTTATTTTTTGTCATTTCTGTCACGCCTTGAATTCATGTAATTGGCCCCCTGCCTTACCCTACATGAACTAACCAATCCATTCATGAATATCAAATTACACGATGCTTACGTCCATATAAAAGTTCTAGAATATATTCAGTCCAACAAAAGATGTTTTAGAAACATAAACTATGCTTGAAACACAAACTTTAAGATCAAAACACTTCATTATAATATTAAATACAAAGGTATATAAAGTTTGTCATACAAGTAATCATAACTTACAACCCCCAACAAAAGATTAACACTATTTATGGAACATCTATAACAAGAAACGAAATAGTCAGCCCAGACAGGCCCATATGACTCAAAAAGAGAAAAATAAGTAGTTTTCCCATGAATACAAGGAGGAGCCTCACCAAAATTTGTCATGATCCAAGACTACCCCTAGACGTGACATTGTGAATAGAATCTCAAAAGACTCTAAACGAACCACATGGCATAACATAACACTAAGATAATGACATAATTGAAAGAACCATGAAAGTGGAATATAAGTTCCAAAAGCTAAACTCAATATGATACGAAAATTAGAGTACAAAGACCATAAATATGGAACATATTATGTCTGACAACAAGCCTCTACTACATAGGTGTGGCTAGGACAAGCCCTAGTTAATGAACAATCTGAAATCTAAAATAAAGTCTGAAAGAACACAAAGGCATAAGTGGCATGTCCCCAAAGCATGAGAATTCACCAATTCTGAGCTAAGTTGAATAGAGTCTGTGCTAACTTCAAGCTGAATGAGAAGCGTCGGATCCTATATTACAAAATAATATAGACACAAGATATATATGTGTTATTAGTACTTGGAAGGTACTGCGTATGAGGAAAAATGCATAAGTAAAAGCATAATAACGTGATAAGTCTGAAAACATGATAATATATGACCAAGTAAAACATGACATAATCTGATAAGTTGAGTTTGTAAAACATAGTTCAAGGTCAATGTAATATTCTGAAAAGAGTCATAAGTAAATCACAAGTGTGGGAGATATTGTTAACCGACATAAACCATGTGAGTTATAATATGAAGTTTAGTGTACTGCTCCCACACTGAACATAGAGTGTCCTACTTGCTAAGGTAAGTGTCACGACGTGAGTCTACACCCTGGACGTGGCCGGCACTCGAGAACCATTGTTGGTCCCCAAGCGAACCCTCATCCTGGCTGACTACAAGCGGAAGACCAACTCAAGCATACAAAAGCTTAAGAATTGAATAAAATTCATGAAACCCAAATACAAAGATTTAACTCAAATAATTTATTCTGAATATAAATGGAATATTCAACTAGCCAACAATAGGCAACTCAAGTTTTTAAAACATTTAATAAGATAAATGAAACAGACTTCTCATACTCTACTATCTATCTATGAAGCCTCTAACTGATAAAGATGGAAGTCGGGACAAGACCTACGACCTCCTAACAACTAATATAACTGAAAGTAAAAGTGGAACCCTCCAAAAGAAAGGAGGCTCACCATAGCTAACTCGAACTCCATGTGGTATCAACGAAACTCCTGTTGATGATCCTGAATACCTGGATCTGCATCATGAAAAGATGCAGGCCAAATGGCTCAGTACGTGGAATGTACGAGCATGTAAAGGGAATTCTAAAGCATAAACATAAGCTTGAACTTGATAAAAAGGAAACATACTTACCTCTTTTCAAACTTACTCAACTCAAGGAATACTCAAGGATACTCAAAACTACTCAAACTTACTCAACTCAGAAGTACTCATGGATAAGATACTCAACTCAGAGATTAGATACTCAACTTAAAGATATGATACTCGACTCTGGATACTCAACTTAATATAAAACAATAATACACATGCAATATATGGAAAGTTTTTAAAACAATAGAAATCAACTTAGTGTATTGAAAAATACAATAATAACTCAATTTATATATAATAAAATATAATATAACTCTGTGGGAGTTTCTCTAACCGACAACCACCACTATGAGCCTAAGTGATGATACATCGTCTTGCCCACGCTGTCAAAACTGTCATATACTTTGTCGTCATAAAGGACGCCTTAACTAAGTGGATCCACTAGTCTATGCTAAAAACATTAAGGAATCATCTAAAAAGTATTACCCTTTGTACCCACGTTGGCTACATGGTTTATGGAGACTTGAGTTATTATGAACTCGGGTCCCCATATCGTGCTCAATACTACTCCCAAAATATACTCAGCTCATATGTTTAAAAACATAACTCTTTCTCTGGTTTGAGATAATTGCTCAAACTACCCTCTTAAAAGAGGTAACTGCTCTTGAAAACTCTTTCTAAAAAAACATATCAAAATCATATTTTAATATGATCATTGATAACTCGGGAAGTCATACTGCATAAACATTGATGGTATATCTAGATACCATACTGCTTAAACATTGATGACATACTCAATTGTCATACTAATCATGTTTTAGAAACTCTTTCTCAAAACTCATCTTTTTCTTAAAAGAGATAGTACTCAAACTGCTCAAAACTCTTTTGGAAATCTCAGTTTCCTCTCATCTTAAATGTAAAAACATTTACTATTGGGAATACTTAGTTCCCATATATCATTTTAAAGAAAATGAACTCAACTCTACTCTTTCTCAACTCAGTGCTCAAGTCTTTAAAACACGTTTTAAAATAATTTGTAAAAAGACTTCTTAAAATAAGGTTCATGCCAAATTATGGACGTGAACGACTCAATTCAAGGTTTTCAATAACCATACATAGAACTCAATACTCGAAACTCAACAACTCAGAACTCAAGAACTTCAATGACACTACTTATTTCAAGAATGCTCAACTCAGAGGGTTCATGCAAAATTATGGGCAAGAACAACTCAACTCATGGACTTCAGGGTACTACTCATCTCAAGAATGTTCAACTCATACGGTTCATGTAGAATTATGAACATGAAATAACTCGACTCGAGGGTCTACATAATAATATGGAACTCATGTATACAACTCTTTTCATTCTCATACTTACTTCCTCAAAACGTAGCTCAAATCGATAGTTGATCTCAAAGGATTCACAATTGAACTCAAAGACTCTCTTGAACTCTACTCTTAACTCACTCTTGAATGTGAATTATGAATTCAAGAGTTATGGTTCATGATATGAAGGATCTCGATAACAATATAGCAATTTGATAATTAAGAATAAAACTTTTAAAAGAAACACGAACTCAAGAACTCAAAATCAACTTATCTCAAGAATACTCAAATCTAGGGGTAGAATCCTAGATTTCTCTTTTACTGACTTGAAAGTATATGTAGGGCGTGAGGACGAACTAGTCCAACACTATGATAGTCTTACATACTTGAAAGAACAAGGTTCTTGAAGAATTTTGAAGAAGAACTTGATTAGAAGTCTTGAAACCCTAGCTTGAAGATAAACGATCAAGAAAACCTTTCTTGAGATTCTTGAAATTAGTTTCTTGAAATCTCTATGGCCAAGAATTGTGTTTTTCATTAGTGAAGTTGAAAATCTGATTGTTTTGAGTCTTTTATTAGTCAAGAAATTCGATTAGGGTTTTCTTGGAGGTAAAAAAACACAAAAACAACCCTTTTTAATATTTTCCCGTTGGCTAATTCGTAACAACACTATATAGGTTACTAAAATAGTCATAACTTTTTACTCAGAAATTGGACTGACACGAAATTGATGGCGTTGGAAAGTAGATTTAAATACCTTTAATTGGATAGGCTATGGAGCACGTAACTCTTTATATTCTAGGAGATATGGTCGTTTGAAGTTGACCCAAGTAGAAACTTACATCAAAACTTAATTGATAGGGAAACTTCAAGAACACTTATCAAGAACTCTAATCTTTCAACTTCAAGAAGGAAATTTCGCTGAAAATAACATGATTGGCGTGTGGGTGAACAAACTCAACACTATGGAAGCTTACATACCTCTTAGGGATTAAACCCATGGCGAAAATCCACAACAAAACGCAAGACTCTCGACGAACGCTTTGATCCTCTCCTCTTTTCTCTTTTTTTCTCTTCTTGAACTCTCAACTAAAACCCCAGGTGTATATTAGGATTATAAAAATGAACCTAATAGTATTAGACCTTTAAAACCTTACTAGAAATGAATTAAATTTGATTGGGTAAGGAAAAGACCAAAATACCCCTTACTATTTTCGGATAGCTTTCCTTAACTGGATAGCCTGACTTCAAAAGGGAATATCTCACTCATCCAAACTCAAAACTTAGCAAACTCGGCGGCGTTGGAAAGATAATTCAAATATCTTTCATTGGGTACCTTGTAGCCCACCTAACTCATCATGTACTGAAGGTTATGGTCGTTTGAAGTTGACTCACAACTTAGAAGAACTTAGGAATTACTTGAATGAACTCTCTTTAGTTCTTCTTGGAACTCAAGGTGCTACATCTAGTGACCTTAACACTAAAGAAAATTTTAATTTCCTCGGTAAAATCCTACTCACAACGAATGATGGTTCGAGTCTCAGCTCAAAAAATTTCCGGGGTGTTACAGTAAGGACTATAATCATGAGCTTACGTGGATCCACTAGCTAGAGTCAATTAAGACTAAGTCATATGGGGACACATAGTTATGGGATAGGGGGATTGTTACGAAAGAATTATGTCTCTACTAACGACTGAGCCTCTATCCCAAAGTCCACTCGGTTCTAAGTAAATTCCCAACGAAAAACATGCATAACTATATCATATTCATAGTCTTTGAGATTGTAAGAATCTAGTAATATCAAATCATTCATAAACTTCATGTCATAAGAATAGTTCTTTTAAATCATGAATTCATAATATATTCATAAAATACACTAAAGCACCTAAATCATGATCATATTTCATACTAGGAAGCACTTCAATCGGAAGTAATCAATTTCATAAAACATGCTTGATACTTTATCTAAAGCACCCTTGATTCATAAATCATTCAATTCATATTGCATGCATATCTTCAAAGCTTGATTTCATATCAAAATCACTTATATAGCATAGGTTTATATAAAAATCATTGAAAACATTCAAACATGATCAAATCATGCATAATAAGATCAATTATGATGAATAAGCTTTAAATCAATTGAGCTCAACATAAATCATGAAACCCTAGAATTTGGGTAAGAATCATAAGAGAGATTTTGAGGTTTCTTTGAATTCAATGGGTGAAGAGGAATCCATTGATGAATTTCTTACATACCTTGATGAAACCCTAGGTTGAAATTTGGAAAGGAGAATTGGAACTTGAAGAGCCCTAGAATCACCTTGAGAGAACTTGGAGAAGAAGACTTGAGAGCTCTTGAGAGTTTGAGAGTGAATGTTAGGGTTTTGAATATAAAAATGGTTATAGGTCTTAGAAATAGGGTATAAATGATGTAGTTTAGGAATTAAAAGGGTAGGAAAAGATCCCAAATAATCTTGAGAAAGAATTATTGAAATCATATGTACAACCCCTATGTATGGTATGTACTCCCTTCTACAAACCGTATTGATCGTCCGTCAAACATAGTACTCAAGTCCATCTTTATGATGTTGAACCACAAACATCCTCTACGATCCGCATTCCCAACTATGACCCATGTAACCCCTTCGTACATTGTATCTCAAGAATTTCCAAGACACTTAAATCAGTAAGTCTGAGACTCAATTCACGAGCCTCATTCACGACCCATAGACCCATCCATGAGCCTTCTTGTTGGCTAGTAAAAATTCATTTGAGACTTTATATTTTCCTCAACTCTTAGGACATCATCTATGATAACGATCCACGGACCGTGGAACTAAGTATTGTCTATACTTGGCTTCGTACAAACCTGCACCAACAAATTTTCTGCAGCCTTTTCAACTTTCAATGACTTTTACACTTGCATGGTGTACAAAAGTATTGTACAAAATTTAGAATTGCCCTAATTGTGTGGCTCGAGTCAATGTTAGGCCCTGGAAATGAAAAATTAGTCGAACGACCTAAGCTCTACGTATCTAGTACATATCATAAATTATTTTCTAGAAGAGTGAAAAAAATAAAAATAAATCATGAGCTTAATCTCGAGATATGTCAAAATATTGATATAATAAAGAAATAATTATATGAATTGGCAAGTAAAAATATGAACTGGAACAATTTGACGGAACACACTCCAATTGTTCCTTTTCAATAAAAAATAACTTCATCTATAAATATAAGTGTGTAAATAAATTTATCGAGGATCACTATACCATTACGGCCATATGATAAAAACTAAATATGTTATGTACCTAGCGGTAAATATTATATATCCTATTTGTGTAGATGAGCTCATTATATGTAATGACCCTCGTGGTCATTTGCTTATTTTTGTGTGCATTTTACTATTTTGTCCCTTTTCATGTCTTCTATGAAGTGTTTGTCTTGTGTGAGGTGGGTGGCACGCTTTCCAATGTGATCAAAAGAGTTTTGAGTTAATTTTTCCCTTTTGGAAGCTTTAAGTTGAAAGAGTTGACGTTGATCAACATTTGGAGGATCTGATGTTGTATGAATTTCTCGTTAGTTCTATCAGCTTCTTAAGGTCTATTTTGGGCTAGTGGCACAGTTTGTTTGGTCCCCGAAGCTTTCAGCATGAGTTTAAGCTGTTAAGTGAGATAATTGTGAAGTTTTGACAAATATTTGACCTCGCTTAATATTCTTAGTAAACATATTCGGATGAGAATTTTGTCAGCGTGATTTACTTCAAAATGCCAAGTTGTGGAAGTGCATGGGTGTAACAATTTTTTTAAGTAATTATGGATAGAAAAATGGTGAAAGAATTGAGTCAGAAAACTTTTTGGATAGTGACTTGAAAATTCTAGGTTATGTTCAGTCTTAGAAGGAATAAGAGAAAAGTGAGGTCTAGGGAAATCCGTAAAGGGATTAGGGGGGCATATCTAAGCTTGGATCAAGTATTCTAGTAGCTAAGACATTAAAAAATTCATAGGACCTCTCATAAGTGAATTCGGATATATAGAACTCTCGATATCGGACTTGGCATGAAGGGGTTAGTATAGAACATCAACGTTCGAAAGTATGTCGTTAAATAGGGGATTTGGGGAGAATTTTTGAGTCTCTTACCTCTGCACAAGTTGCTATAGCAGGGTAAATTAGTTCTCGCTATAACAGGTGGGCTACTATGGCAATGTTGTTATAGAAAGTCGGGTTGCTTTATCGGGGTTAGTCGGGTTTTATGTAGAAAAGTCGCAAAAATCTCCAATTTTCTGTAACTTCGTTCTTGGGAAAAGAAAAGGTGATTTAGGGAAGCTTTCCTTAGTTTTTCCACCAATTCTTTGATAAAGGTAAGTTACTTACTCCTCTAACTTGTGTTTTGATTTTTAAGCCTTAGAATCTAGGGCGTTACTCTTGGGGGAGGGTTTTAACTTGAATCAATGGTGGGAAAAGCCTTAGTTTAAGTAGAATGATCATTAATTTGGCTTAGGATTGGGATTTGAGTATTATCTGGTATATTTAGGCCATGTTGAGTTAATTTTATGTTATACTATTAATTATAGACCAAGAACCAATCACGATTCATAATAAAAATCTGAGTTTTCCGGGCTTGATTCAAGGTAGGTGATGATTGCTTGTTTTCCCGCTTATGTTATATGTGCTTGTCAACTATTCATTAGTAATGCATGCATTATATATGATAAGGGAAAACGGAAAGAACATGATGGAAAATGAAGAAATTAGCATGCAATGAATATGTTACTTGAATATACATATGTGATTGTTATTCAATGTGGTTGTGATTGTATTGTGTGTTTGATGATAGCATCAGATGACACACCAACACATATATTTGTTGGATTGGGTACCACACTGGTACACTAATGGATATTACGCGGTACAATGGAAATGGGTACCATGCCAGTACACTAATAATGGAAACGGGTACCACGTCGATACACTAATTCCATGAGTAAACTGGAAGGTTTGTTGTACTGTGAAGTTTCATAATTATTGTGCATGTCAATTCAGGGTAAGGACTGGGAGCCCGAACTATGTTATACTTGTGTTATGATTGTGTATTATTTGTGTTAGTTGGTTGTAGTTGTTTCTTCATATTTCATATACTGGAACTAGGGGTGTTCATGGTTTGGATAAAAACCGATCCAAACCGAAAAACCAAACCAAACCGATTTAATTAGGGTTTTGGCTTGGTTTGGTTTTAGATTGTTAAGAACCGATAGTATTTGGTTTGGTTATGATTTTGTTTGAAAAAAATCGAAGAAATAACCGAACCGAACCAACAAGTTATATACATAAATTTTATTATATATACATACATAATATATTATATTCATAAACAATTTTAAAGATTTTATATATGTTTCATCAAAATTTATTTATAATTTACTTATGAAAGAAAAAATGTTCAAGGTGAGAACATTTTTCTTATTGGTTTCATGTATATGAGTGTCTATGAAAATTCTTTGTGGGACTGAAAATGTCATTGTCTCATCCTTCTATGCCAAAATAGTGAATTTTGAAGTTTTATTCAGTAAATTCAATGATCGAAAGTTCTGTAATGCCAGTCATTCTAACTATTTTTTTGTTTGAATGGATTGTTGTTACTTTTTTCACGTTTTGAATGAATTGTTTCTTTTATTTTTATGTATGGTTAATAACCGAATAACCGAACCAAACCAAACCGAAACCGAAAACAACCAAACCGATAAATGAATATTATATTTGGTTTGGTTTGGTTTTGATAATTTTAAAACTGATTAAGTTGATTTGGTTTTGATTTTGACCAATAACCGATCCCTAGTTGTGAATTTGGTTGGTGATTTTTGAAGGAATTTACTTGGAAATATGCATACTTCAAATTTTTTTGATATAATTTTACTCAAAGTTTTTTCTTGGAATTTAAGGATTATTTTTACTTAAATATTTTCTTAAAAATATTTAACAAAATTGAAAATTATAATAATATAAAAAATGATAATGACATTAGAATGAATTTTATTGTTAAATATTTACTCTAACTTTAGGTTTCATCCAATGGAAAAATAACTATCATAAATATAATTAATTTTGTTTCAATACTATTTTACATTAAATTGTGTATTATTAAATAAGTCAAACATTATTTTTAAGGGGAGAAAAATTCGGTTATTTACATTATTAATGTGAAGTTTGATTACCCCTCATGATTTTTTTTTTACTTGTATATTCAATTGATATATCTTTTTTCAAACATTTAAAATGATATAATTTTTCTATAGTAAGTTATTAAATAATATTATTTGTAAATATAATTGAGTATGTTAAAATATAATTATTAAAAGATAAATTAAAATAATAAATGTCACAAATACCTTATAAGCTATACTATCAATTATTGATAATAACTTTTTTGCACTGTAAGCTTAAAATTTATTTATATTTTTCATTATTTATTTATAAGATTTTGTATGTATAATTTAATTTTTGTTTGTGTTTAATATGCTTAGATATGAATATTATCTCATAGAAAGTGTAAGTTTAAAATTTTCATGATATGTTGGGTGGTAGTGATTTATTTTAAATATATAAATAGTGATTATGTTTAATTTTTTAATAGTCAAATTACATAAATGCTAGCCAACATTTTAGGATATATTTTGTAACCATATTTATATGACATGAATTTATAATATTTTTTGTGTAATCATGAATTTCTAAATTATATTTTAAATACCTCATTTATTTAAATAAATTTAGCTTTGAACATTAATCTCGAAGGAAGACATCAAAAATTGGTGGTGTTAATGGTACTTCTTGTACCACATCGATGGAAGACACCAATAGGTTTACATTTATATTACTTTAACTAAGAACAATGATGGAAAGCAATTTGAAATATGCAGAGGGTAGGCGTTGGGCAGTGGGTGGGGATTAATTTACTTGTAACTAAGTCGTGTAATATAATTGGTGTGCAGCGATTAATTAACCTGTGTTGTGTAATATAATGGGTGGGCAGTGCAGTTAAATACTAGATTAACCCAGAAATAAGTCCCTATGTGATTAGGGTTTAATGAACAAAATAAATAATAGTTAATATTTTTTTTATAGGAAATTAAGAAAATTCATTTTTTTGTTATTTTTTATCAAAAATTATTGGGATATTTTAAATATTATTTGCAAGAAAATTCCCAAGTAATTTACCTGCGAAATTTAAATCCTAGGTAAATTATTTGCGGATTTTGAAATTCGCAGGAAATAATTACCTACGAAGGTTCTACCATCGGATTCTTTTTCGTTGGAAAATCCGTAGAAAACTTAGTTTTCTTCGAATTTTCGTATATAATTCCTTGGAAAATCCCCATATAATTGACATTTTTCTTGTAGTGGAGTCCTCATTCTTCGAGGATGATTGACATGATTATTTCCTTTCCTTTCAGTCTTTGGTTTCAGTTTTGCTAGATTTAGCTTGGACATGTCCCAACACTTCTAGTCAGTTAGAGGCTTATTTCAGACATAGTTAGATTCAGTTTTAGTATTAGAGTTTGACCTTTCAGTTGTTGTTAAACTCTCAGTTTTTATATATTCAGTTAGCTTATGGGTATTTCCCATCATTTCAGTTTATCTTATGATTTAGCTTTTGCACAGTACTTTCCTAATTCAGTTTATTCAGTATGCTTATGTTATGCCAACAGGGTCAGCTTGGGGTCACTCGTGATCCTAGGTCCCGTGTCCGCGTCCTGGGGGTAGCTTCGGGGCGTGACAATATCGTATCTTTTAAATCCATCGTTAGGTAATGACGAAACGACTCATTTTATGTAACAATCGATTTGGTGTGATTGTGTCGTCACCTTAACAATTTCTTCTCATTTTGTCTTTATTTATTATTTAAATTTCATCTATTATCCTACCTTTTCATAGTAGTTCTACCTCGTACCCGAATTTTCTTATAGGTTTATCATTCAAATTATGGATGAACTTAACGATGAAGCAACTTCCACCACGAATTTTGAGTACGAACGGCAAGCTAAGAAAATCCAAGCGGCGATCTTCTCGGAATTTAGAATCAAAGAACTAGATATAAAAAAAAATAATTGAAGTGTAGAAGTGACTATTGCCAAACTCAAAAACCTCTCTCAAAACCGTTGTCTCTATCCCTTAAGTATGGAGAACTATTTATAGGAAATTTGGGGTGATTTAGGGGGGAAATTCGTTGGATTTTTGAAAGAAAAGTTTGAATTTTCCTTTGCTCCTTTTCGAGATCAATAGTAAAAGGCATGGAGAGTCTTTCTCTGCTCTGAGACTTCGCAAAAGGGGGGAAAATGAGATGTGAGGGTGATGGCTTTGCAGGCGAGGAGAATGGCGAATGTGCATTGTTGCACCGTTTGAAATCGCTGCCGAAGTGACGGGTCAAAGTCGCAACTTTTCCGATTTTTCCGGACTGAAGCGTCTTGATTTCGTGTTGTTCACGTGAAGAAGACAAGTATAGGGGTCGTAGGGTATGGGTATTGTTGCTGTTTGTTCTTCGCGTAGGGGAGAAGAAGAAGTGAAGTGGGCTCGGGTCGGTTTTTGGTACTGTTGTTGTGAGTATTTGGGAGTTGTTGATGAATGTAATGTGACTGCTGATTTAAATGGAAGTTGAGCTGAAAATTGGCCCAACTTTGCCGAAACGCCGAGTGAAGTTAAGGACATAACCGATTTGAATTAATTGAGGGATTCGACTAAGGTCAAAGAAGAAGAATTAATATAAATTAATTAATGAGCTTCTTAATCTTAACCAAATAAAATAATCAATTTTAAAATATTAACTATTAATTAATTAAACTAATTGGCAAAATTTAAAGCAAAATTAAAACCTTTTGAGATGATTTTCAAATAAAAATATACTAATTATACACATAACTATAAAAACATATTTATTATTTTTTTAAAATTATAAAATTGACAAAACTTACATAAAAATAACTCGAAAAAATATTTCAAATTTCATAAAAGTTAATTAATTCAAAAATTATAGCCATCACTTTAAAATACACTAAAAATATAAAATATTTTGAGATGATTTTCGAATATTTATAGGATATACTTATTTCATACATATATATTATTAAAAATTACAAAAAGTGATAGACTATTTAAACACTTGAAAATTATTTTTATTTTTATTTTTTGAAAATTTATGAAACTAATTATTTTTTTTAAATCGTTTGAAATTGAAGAAGCTCGATGATTGATTATAATGTGGAGGTCCAAAATTGAGTGTCAACACCCATAACTAGAAAGAACTAGAAAGAAGTTTAAAATTGGAAATAGTCATTTTTGGAAAGAAAATAAAAATCTGGAAATTTGTTAAGCGTGTTAAAGTTGAATTTTTGGTCAATTTCAAACGATCATAACTTCTAGCTCGGTACGATTTAGGTGTGCTTTCAGATATCTTTGGAAATAACTTGAAATAATCTTTCCAACGCCGCTGATTTTGCGCGATTTCGAGTTCGTATGAGTGAGATATTCCCATTGGAAGTTGGGTTGTATGAATAAGGAAATGTCCAATCCGGATTTTTAAAGGGTGTTTTGTTTTTTTCCTTACCCAATAATTTTATTTCGTTTTTGGGTAATTAATTGGGGTCTAAACTGATCTTAGTCAGTTTACACTTTTGGAAAAAGGAGTTAGGGTTTTGAGAAAAGAGAAAAGAAGAGGAGAAAGGAGGAAATGAGGAAGAAACGTCAAGATCTTCACGAATCGCTTGTGGATTTCGTCAAGGGGTGATCCCTACGAGGTACAACATTGGGTTCGTTCACCCACGCGCCAAACATTGTTAGTTCAGTGTGAATTCGTTCTAAAAATTGAATGTTTGAATGTTCTTGATGTGTGTTCTTGAATTTACTTTCGTTCTTGAATTTGGGATGATATTGAGGAATTGTTGAGAGTTTAAGGTCAATTTTAGAATTGTTTTGAGTTAGGTTCTTGGGTACATTTGCTGGGTTTCTCAATCTAAAGATGATTTGAGAAGAAGAATCGCATTTAGGTGAATTTGGGTTAGAAAATGAAGAAGGAACAAGTCGGCAGAATCTGTGTAGCAGGTTCGCGTCGCGGACCTGTTCCTCAGATTTGAAAATTTCCCCCTCGCGTCGCACAGCAGTCACGGACTATTCTGTCTCAAAATTGATTTCGCGATCAAAAATTTAAATACATCTTCGCGTCGCGGACCAACTTTCAGACAATGATTTTTTGATATTTTCTCATGTTTAGCTATCTAAAATCATTCCTAAACATCATGAGATCTTTCCTATCACAAATCTCAATCCTTGAATCCATAATTCAATTCAAGGATCAGTCAAGAGTCAAGTCAAAAAAAGTTAAGAGCCAAGTCAAGAGAAGTTCATAGAGTCTTCCAAGAGTCTTTTACAAATGATTTGACTATTTTAAGACTTGAGTTTGGAGTTCAGGAAAGAATAAAGTTGAAGTTCATTTCTTCAAAAGTATATGGAGGCTATGTATTTCCAAAGAGTTTAAAATGTTTTCACATTTAAACAAGTAAGGAAACTTTGATTTTCAAAGAGCCTTTGAGCTAGTTTTCAGAAAAGAGTAAATGCTTTCACAATTAAGCAAAAAGAGAAACTTTGATTTCCAAGATAACCTTTGAGCTAAGTTTTGAGCAATTATCTCAAACCACAGAAAGAAGTATGTCTTTAAACATAAGAGCTATTTTATATTTTGGGAGTAGTATTGAGCACCAATATGGGGGAGAGTTCAGACAACTCATAGCCCCCACAAACCATGTAGTCATCATGAGTAGAAAAGGGTCATACTTTTTAGATGATTCCTTTAGTGCTTTTTAGCATAGACTAGTGGATCCACTTAGTAGTTTAGGTTCTATACCCTCGGCAAGGGATAGAACGGTCCTGGCAGCGTGAGGCAAAACGTGGTATCATCACAATAGCTCTTACATGATGGTTGTCGGTCAGAGAAACTCCCACAGAAGTAATTGTATTCTTATATACACAGTTTATTGTATTTTTACATACATTTCAAAGTTATATATATCTTTGCATATAGACAGAGTTGACATCATGTTTTAAACAACTTTTTTTTATATTGCACTTGTTTTAAACTGATTTATATTGAAATGAGTTCAGTTATGTTGAGTTGAATTAAGCTAGGTAAGTTCTTTAGTTCTTTTCAAGCTTATGTCTTGTTTTAGAATTCCCCTCGCATACTCGTACATTCAATGTACTGATGCCATTTAGTCTGCATCTTATTATGATGCAAACACAGTTAACCAGAATCAACATCCAGCGCATCGTTGATCTAATTGAGCACTTAGAGTCTTGTGTTGAGACTCTTTACTTTTCGAATGATCCCTAATATTGCTTTTAGTTTTATTATTAGTTCATTAGGATATCATGGGAATGTGCCGACATCCATCTTAGTTGTTTAGAGGCTTTATAGATAAACAGTCAGCTAGTTAATTCATTTGTCACTACTTTACTATTGGCTTATGTTTTGAGACATGAGTTGCCGTATTGGCTAGTTTGAATGTTTCTTCTAAGACATTCTAAGTTTATTTCACAAGTTTCTTTTGAGACTATTTCTTGTGTTTATGTAACGGCCTGGTTCCGTCGTTATAGAAATGCCAACGGGGGAAAAATTGGTGCCGGAATTTTTTTTCCGTAGTACTTGAATTTTCCCAACCTTGTCCAGATTTGGATGAAATCGGAGTCCTTGAGGTGTGGGGAAATCTGGTAACAATCGTGTAACACCCCGTATCCGAAAATAGACCAGATTGCAAATTTCTGGTGTTGCAGGTGGCACTCACGGGCACCATCCACTAATCGTAGGAGGACCCACGGTCCGTCCTGCAGGTCCGTGGTTCGTGTCAGCAAACTCCCCCAGAACTTAGCCAAGAAATTCGGCCAAGTGTTGACCCACGGTCGAACCTACGATCCGTAGGTCAGGTCACGGACCGTGGTTCGTGTCCCTGGATCCATGCCCCTAAAGCCCAGTTTCAGTCCCGATTAACGGTTGACCAGCACGGACCGTCATTCGATGCACGGTTCGTAGGTCTGACCGTAAGTGAGGGTTAGCAGCCAGTTAGATGAAAATTGTCAAGTGGGTCAACTTCAGATGGTCATAACTTTTAGCACAAAAGGAATTATGTGTCCCATGACCTATTATATAATAGATAATTGAATCATCTTTCCAACGCCACCAAATTTGCTAAAATCCGACATCCGAGTAAAAATTTATGCTCGTTTTAGTGAAGCCTTGTCGGGCAGACTCGACCGACGACTCCTATCAACGAACCGTCGATTGACCTACGGCCCATCAGTCCCGTTCGTTGGTCACTCCGACAGCAATTAAGTCAGGGGTCTTTTGGTCTTTTCCTATTTCATTGGACCCCTAAGATAAGTCGTTTGAACCCTAAATCATGAGGTTTTAGTCGGTTTAAGCCTAGAAACATAACTAGAACTTACCTAAGTCAAATCATTAATCAAAACTTAGAAAATTAGAAGCAAGAGAGGAGAAAAAGGTCAAGAACCC
>JAJOON010017237.1:0-28020 GCA_029582645.1 Solanum megistacrolobum
AATAACAACCCCTAGAACCTGAAAGTCATTGTACCAAAACTCTACTAACGACAAGTCTAAGAACAAGGGGTACAACCCTGAAACTAAACAACACCTTACCCAGACCTTCGTGATTGACACCCACACTGATCCTCCGGTGGGAGAATCATTACTACAATCCAAACTAACAAATTTTATGAAAACCAAGGCGTTTAAAGATACGGAAGCAAGTTTAAATGACAATAAAAAATGGAGTCCCCATAAACTCCAATGTACTAATCAAACTAATGCGGAATAACAACCCCTAGAACCTGAAAGTCATTGTACCAAAACTCTACTAACGACAAGTCTAAGAACAAGGGGTACAACCCTGAAACTAAACAACACCTTACCCAGACCTTCGTGATTGACACCCACACTGATCCTCCGGTGGGAGAATCATTACTACAATCCAAACTAACAAATTTTATGAAAACCAAGGCGTTTAAAGATACGGAAGCAAGTTTAAATGACAATAAAAAATGGAGTCCCCATAAACTCCAATGTACTAATCAAACTAATGCGGAATAACAACCCCTAGAACCTGAAAGTCATTGTACCAAAACTCTACTAACGACAAGTCTAAGAACAAGGGGTACAACCCTGAAACTAAACAACACCTTAACAAATAGTCTGAGTCCGAAAAGAGTGGACTAAAACAAGGAAGATCCATGGCAGCCTGAAAGAACTGGCTCACCCTTGAATCTGGTCACGCTCAATAGTCACCTAGCTGAGGTCTATCAGTAGCCACCTGAAGATTCCCTGTACTCAACAAAGAAAGAGCAAGTGCAGTATCAATACACAACCACAATGTACTGGTAGGATCACGCGGCTATCCCAATAAGTGAAACACATGCAAGTAACCACAACATTATTAAAATAGGCATATACCGAACATATATAATATTAGTCATATCTTCAGGATCAATGTAGCATCCCACATTCTCAATAATACACCTTGGTTATCAATTTAGAGCAACATACAGTCTTCCAATATCAATCATCATTAGATATGAACGTATTCATCACAAGTAGATACACAATACAATTCAATAGTCCTCTCACGGAACCCAATTCAATAGTCCTTTCATTGAACCCACACCCAAACTATTAGCATACCAGAACGTGGTATCCGATCCAATGTTTACGTCGGAACGTGGCAACCGATCCAATATTTATTCCGAAACGTGGCAACCGATCCATATATTTATGCCGGAACGTGGCAACCGATCCCAGTTAGTGTGTCGGATCGTGACACCCGCCCATTCAACAAACCACAATCACAATGTATATTCTCACAATCATACAACAAGAGGTGATTCATGGCATACCATTATTCAATTATCCTCATTTACTATTAGGGTGATCAATAATGCAACATTCGCATACATATATGCATTATAATGAAACAATTGCAAACACATATCACACCAACATAAAATCACAACCATCACCTACCTTGAATCCAAGCTTGAATCCCCTAAGACACTTGAATCTTCTTTTTCCGAATAATTTCCGCTTGTTCTAGGTCTACAAACAACAATTTATATGCAAGGATCAACAATCAAAAGTCTAATTATCCGGATTATAAAAAACCCAATAACCCTAGAACAAACCCTTGATCCTCCCACCTAGATTAGGGCTTTTTCCACCATAATTTCTAGATCAAAACCCTCCACATCGATAATTACTCATGAATTTACATTCTACAGATGGAAACATGGATTCGGAGAGTAAAATCCTTAACTTTAGCCTCAAGAATGGTGAAAACGGTCAAGAACTCGCCTGGGGTCGTCTCCTAGCTCTCAAAGTCGAAACGTGCAGAATAAAACATTTTTGGAGTTTTATTTTTGACTTAAGTCGCGTCCGTCCCGCTATGGAGGCCCTAACCCGCCACATCGGCCCTTCTCTGGCGGCACTAATCCCGCTCTGGCAGCCTACACACAAACATAATGTTGGAATTTGAGTTCCAAGCCCCCATTTCGCAACACACTTTAAATCAGGACATTCTAGCATTACCCTTTCACGCCAAGATTAGTTTCGCGAGTTCTACTCGCCCGAATGTGACTCCGTAAAGTCGTATTGGTTCCTTAACGTCTTAGTTATCCACTCATGTCATTAAATTCATTATTAAAAATCTCAATCAATACCAGATTTCTCTAGACCTCACTGACTCATATTTCGTCCAAATCTAGACTAGGCTAGGAAATCCCAAGTTACTACAAAAAAAAAATTGGCCCCATTTCTTTCCCCATTGGCTTTTTTATAACGACGGGATCAGGTCGTTACAATAGATACCAATTCACCCTTCACTCGTCCCCGAGTGACAAACTAGGAGAAAAGGGCTAAGGTAAGAGTAAATTAGTACCCGACTCGTCGAATCTCTGTCGCCTCTGGACTGCTAGAAGCTTAGCTTGGACGCTTCCCACTTTATCTTGAGCATCCTTCACCAAATCAACCCCTTAAGGATTTCACATCTCCATCATCAAACCAACCAATCAAATGCCTACACATCCTCCCATACAATGCCTCAATGAAGTCATCACCATATTCGAGTGATAATTATTATTGAATGTACACTTAACTAACAACAAAATCATTCCATATAACCACCAAGGTTGATCGTACACATGTCTACTACATGTTATCAAGGACTTCAACACAAACATCAGGACGAATCCTTTAGCACTTAAGCATGATAAAATTCCAAATCAATACTCGCTACAATTAGAAGTGAAGCTGAACCTACCAAAACACACTCATAATACCCAACTATCATAGTTCTTATCAATATCTCCATCTCACAACATAAAATTCCATGAGCTTAAGTTTACAAAAATATGGTCTTTAGACATCCGATACTAATCAAGGGATATGTCCAAGCATACAAACCCTCCGACAACACCATCAACATGCTAGATTTAGTAACGGTAGCTTACCTCTTAAGAATAATAGAATTGGACCCAATGGTCCCCACATTCAACCACACATAATCGATACATAACTTCAACGACTAGATGAATATTAAGATTGTCGGACAATCATAGATCCGCATGGTAGCTCTTCTATAAACTCTTATAAGCAAGGGAGTACATGTCGAACCACTAAAATACTTTAACAACTCCAAGACAACACCAATTATGTCATTCGAAATAACCAAATCTTCTCAAATCATCCCACTCAACCAAGAGAACATCGCGGGATCGGTACACCTGATCCACCACTAATGATCCACCCTCAAAAGTGAAAACACACGCGAGTATGGCTAGTGAAACATACTCACTACCGTGTACAAAACGAAATAGATGGTCACGTAAGCATTTTACTGAAAAATCACTAAAGGTTTTCCTCTGAAGAGTCAATACCAGTCGTTTCCGTTGAATTGTCTTCACATACTCTTCATATCCTTCCACTGAAGCCCACACTCTCAATACTAACAACCATCATAACCACTCCGACCACTTACCTTACTCTAAACCAACACTTTTTTAAATGAAAACCTTTCTTAGGTACTTAACAATCAATAATAATAAACTTTACGACCCAACCCAAGTGTATATCCTTTCAAATGTTCAATACCGGATATAATCGATCATTTCTCACCTTTCCAACTCATACCTTGACAAAATATATCACCACGAATGTAGATTTACAATGAAATATCTGAATTGTAAATTCAACTGTATAACACAATCCCCTTATCTATCAACATTAGCTTATACCTTGGAGATTTTTATGAATTCATGGATCTTCATTTATCATTGATCTCCTCTCCATCAATCTTACAATACCTTTCGCTAAAAATTCAATTGTACTCATTACTAAACTCATAACAGAGACAAAGCACTTATCATTACACTCAAGCTAATGTCGGTCCACTCCTTCCTCAAGTCCTTTCCAATAGTTTTTAACCAATCTGAAGGACTTGTGACACTATTACCATAGCCATAACAAAACAAATGAAATCACGCGTCTCTGAACCCTATTATCTGCCCCTCTAAAAGTATTTCTTTAGCCTTTGCAATCAATTAAAATATTATTGCTCTCGCCTCTTCTAAAGGTTGTACTACATCCCACTATTTTTCTTCATTATGACTCTATCTCTTTAATTTCTATTCGAATGGTGTCCCACCACTCTTAAAACTTTCCATACAATCATGTTACTCACCAAATATTAGAAAACCTCAACCTTAGATACTTGCAAGTCGAATTACTATCAGAAATTTTGCTTAACCAATAATTTTATTATATAGTTGCATCCCGTCACAATCCATCACGAACTCTTATTACCAATACACTCAGTCAGCCTTGACTATCACTACGAAGCAAGCAATTCATCGACACGACACCTCAAACTCAGGTAAACTCATCAAATTCAAAGGACTAACCAATCTTGGTATGCACTTTCGTACTAAAATCTTCAATTTCCTTCATCCAAGTATACTCAATGGATCTTTCTTTATCCATAAGCTTATCATTTCGGTATTAATTCACTCCCTTATGGATTAAGATAAAGTCATCAGTCCTCATACTACCCTCTTCTTCTTAACAAACCAGACAAGAGCACCCCACTTGGAAACACTAGGACAGATGAACCATTTATCAAGAAGCTCTTGGATTTGAGCCTTAACCTCTCTTAATTCTACTGGAGTCATATGATAATGGAAATAGGGCGAGTGTCAGTTTCCAAGTCAATGCAGAAATCTATTTCTCTATATGGAGGCATACCAGGCAAATCAGTAGGAAACACTTCTTTAAATTCTGACACCATAGGAATAGACTCAATAGAGGGGGATTCAACCTTAACATCCCGAATATGGGCCAATTACGCCAAACAATCCTGCCCTACCAGTTCCCTAGCTCGAATGGAGGATATGCTCTTAGCTAGCTTAGGCTTGTACACCCCTTCTCACTCTAATCTTTCCCTACCGGGGATCTCTAGAGTTACCCACTTAGTAATACAATTAAGCCCGGTATATTAGGGGGATAACCAAGTCCTGCCTAAGATTATATCAAGTCAGTCATATCCAACATAACCAAATCAACCCAAGTGTGAAATCCATAAACACAACAGGACAAACACGATATACAAGGGTGACTACGACTGACTCTTCAACTGGGGTAGAAACATGGATTGGGGCATCAAGTATATCACAAATCACATCAAATCCCAAGGCAATTGAACTGACACGTACGAATAAGTAGAGCCCATATCACACAAAACAATAGCCATCCGGACACAGACAAGAGTAGCACTAGTGACCACTACATCACACCTCAAACTTGGTTTTTGCCCTAAAAAACATACAATTGAGCCTTGTCATCTTGATAGGCAACCTCCTCGCCTGGCTACACTACTCCTCTGCCTGAATTACCATTTCCCCGGCCTCCACGGTCTCGCTAATTTCTTCCTTATATGCCCAGGTTCTCCACAATTTTAACACACTTTATAACTTATATTCGATTGTTGAACACTGAATTAAATCGCAAGGGTTAGTTCGGGTACGATTCGAGTTCTGAAATTGTGACTAGGAAAAACAGGGGAGACATGGCTGAGATTTTGTCTCGCCCTGTCCTGCTCTGGTGGAAAAAATCCCGCCATGGCGGCCTCGCCTTAGCAGGAAAAATCCCTCCCCAGCGGCCTCAACAGAAACAGAACCCCTATCAACAATTTCAAGGGTTCCTTTCTTTTCTATATTTCCTCTAGATCTCCCGGCTATAACTAGGCATTTAAGAAAATCCCTCATCTAGAACAATTATTGTCTACCCCCCGGTCAACCCAACGAAGTACGCACTTTAGAATTCTTTAACATCGATCCATACTACCACACACATATCCCCAGGATACACCCAGACTCTCACACGGTTATCAGTTGGTCGCAACGCATGTCCAAATTTCTGGCTTACGAACCACATCATAATTTATCTAGACCCTTGCACCTAATATTGTGATGATTTTCTTTTCACAACAAGTTTCACGACACTCAAGCAGTTACAACTTGCAGATAAGTTCAAATTATTTAATTAGTTCATTCCATAGACTACCGTTACTGATCATCTATGCCTTATACGGCCCCTAAGGCCAGATACCAATTGGAACCTTCTCAGTTCCAATTAACTTGCTTGTATCCCTTCAACCGGGACTACGACGTCTAGTTCACTTCGTTGAGATACCAATTGGAATCGGGAGATACCAGCTGGACTCAACTCATACCACAAGCAACAATAGTAGCAAGAAAGACCCACAAAACTGCTAATTTCAATCACAGAACTTCGTCGAACCCAATTCTTAACTGCCTCAATCTTTAACTGATGGTAACCAGACCTTAAATAAATCTTAGAGAAAACCGATGCACCTTACAATTGGTCAAAAAGGTCATATATCCGAGGCAATGGATACTTGTTCTGAATGGTGACCCTATTCAACTGTCGGTAGTCTATACACATCCTCTCTTGCTAGCGATGGTGTTACCATTTTTGTTGCTCTAGTTCAGACCATAGAGTGAAAGAGGAAAGATACCAATTGGATTCAAGTCATAGCACGAATGAGTAGAAAGAAGTGAGTTTTTCCTAAAGTCCTATAGCCTCTCGAAGAAAAGTACAGATGTCATCGTACCGTTCCGCAAGACTCTACTAGGCTCGTTTTGGTACAATGAGATCAACGCACCTAGGGCTCTGATACCAACTTTGTTACGACCCAGACCGTCGTGATTGACACCCACACTGACCCTCCGGTGGGAGAACCATTACTTCAATCCAAACTAACAAATTTTATGAAAACTAAGGCATTTAAATATACGAAAGCATGTTTAAATGACAATAAAAAATGGAGTCCTCATAAACTCCAAGGTTTTAAAAAACAACTAACCAAACTAATGCGGAATAGCAACCCCTAGAACCTGAAAGTCATTGTATCAAAACTCTACTAACAACAAGTCTAAGAACAAGGGGTACAACCCCGAAACTAAACAACACCTTAACAAATAGTCTGGGTCCGAAAAGAGTGGACTTAAATAAGGAAGATCCATGGCAGCCTAGAAGAACTAGCTCACCCTAATCCGGTCACGCTCAATAGTCACCTAACTGAGGTCTATCAATAGCCACCTGAAGATGCCCTGTACTCAACAAAGAAAGATCAAGTGAAGTATTAGTACACAACCACAGTGTACTGGTAGGATCACACGGCTATCCCAATAAGGGAAACATATGAAAGTAACCATAACATTATAAAACAAGCATATACTGAACATATACAATATTAGTCATCTTTCAGGATCAATGTAGCATCCCACATTCTCAATAATACACCTTGGTTATCAATTTAGAGCAACATACAGTCTTCTAATATCAAATATCATTAGATATGAACGTAATCATCACAAGTAGATACACAACATATTTCAATAATCCTCTCACGGAACCCAATTCAATGGTCCTTTCATGTAACCCTCAGCCAAACTGTTAGCATACCAGAACTTGGTACCTGATCAAATGTTTATGTCGGAACGTGGCTACTGATCCCATGTTTATGCCAAAACGTGGAAATCGATCCATATATTTATACCAGAACATGGCAACCGATCCCAATTAGTGTGTCGGATCATGACACCCACCAATTCAACAAACTACAATCACAATCACAATGTATATTCTCACAATCATACAACAAGAGGTGATTCATGGCATACCATTATTCAATTATCCCCATTTACGATTAGGGTGATCAATAATGCAATATTCACATACATGATAATGAAGAAAAAACAAACATATATCACTGATGTTTCCGTAATCAAGACACAACTTCTGATGCAAGTGTATACGATCATACAATAGTTTAGTAACCCAACCAAGGGTTGGGATCGTTCCCAAGTGAGGGGAATTGAGAATTAATAGAAAAATAAAATTTAATTCTAACTAGTCGTAGCTAAAGACATTAACGATTAAAAACATTGCAAATTAAAGGGGGACACGAGAGTGTCAATTAACAATGGGGGGTATTGTCACAAGCAAGTAAAAACCACAAAATAAACAAGGATTTCTAAGAAATGAGAGGGGATCCTTGGGATGTGACGGGAATACAGGTTAAGCTAGATTATTAGGTGCATGCTTTCGATAGAAGATTAATAGAATAATTGTGACTAAGCTAAACTTTAAGGGGGATAAGCTCTCTCTCGAGCAACTTACCCCGTTTCAAATGTGTTCCTCTTGGACACCCACTTGCCGCATGAAGACCAGCCTACGCCTTAACCCACTCACTCTCTCGAGCTGAGTGTGTGGGAATGTGACTAGAATTCACTCTCTCGAGTTGAACCTCTTGTCGACCCACTCCCACCGACCATCAATTTAGTAGTTTTAGTTTTACGACCTCTTTCTCGAGCAAGCCAAAAATACATAAATAAACTTGTATTTGCAACTACAAATTCATTAAATTCATCCACAACTACTAAACAAAATCACAATTAAACTACGATTAAACTATCAGCAAGTAAGACCCAACAATTATCTTAACCCATATTCGCTAAATCACACCCCAAGAATTGGGGTTTTTAGACACACATGTATAAGAGATAGAAATTTATACCAAATTGAGCTCGCATTCAACTGGGTATGAAGATTTAAGTCTTGATACAAGCCAAAATGGACGAATCCAAGAGACCCAAATCCAAATCTTGCAGATGAAACCCTTTGGATCTTCAAGTCTTCAAAACCCTCTCAAACTTAGAGCAAAAATATCAAAAAGTACTATTCTATATGAAAATTATAATAATTGTTGGACTCTTAAAACTACACTTCTAACTAGTATTTATAGTTTTCACATATTTATGCTACAACGGATCATTCGGCGTCGTTAGTCGGAATCACCGATCAACTCAGCGATTCACCTTTTGGTGTAGTTCATCGCCGTCTTGTACCAGCCTTCAGTATCGTCGTGCTCTGGGTCATTGGGCGACATGGTACTGCTTCGCGAAACTTCTCGGCGATGTGCCGACTGCTCCCTTTTTCCGCCGACTTGATCCTTTCCTTTAGGGCTCAGCACACTGGAACAAAAGGCGAAGTAAGACCCTTCTATGACTCGCCAAGTGGACTCGGCGATCCTCAGGCCTTCATTTCTTCGTTCTTTTTAGCCTTTTTGTTCCTTTTTGCGACGTAGTGTCCATGCTTTCCTTCAAACTTCAAATACCTGAAACTTAAGGGTTTTCATCAGATATTGAGATAAAATAAGCATTTGAGGACACAATTTCTATTAAAATATAACCCTAAATGAGTCCAATTTGTGGACTTATCAACACCCCCAACTTAAATTTTTGCTTGTCCTCAAGTAAAACTCAAGTTCAGCAATTCAACAAGGATGTCTCAAACAGTGCTACACAAAACTCAATTATGAATTTGCACAATCAGACTCAATTTACCTATGCAAGGATCAATTGTGTACTCAAAGATTCAAGTTGTGACACACCATTCCCAAAGATTCTCAAGCTCGCAATACTTGCTTCAAATGCAAGTTCAAGCTTAACAAAAGCCTTAAAATGCCCTCACACAAATGATGATTCCATTTTCACACGCAAAACTATAATCAATTTAAAGTTCAGGAATCAAATACAATGCTTACACTCACAAAGATGAACACAATGCATGCTTTGACCCATAGGTTTGCTCGTATTTTCCAATCAACATTTGTTTCGACTTTCTCAAGATCACAAAGGTCTTAACAAGGCTTGTAACGGGGTTGAGTACAAAGGTATGGTCATTTAGGCTCAGTGACTTTTATCCTCATGAAATGTGGTGCTCTCAACACTTCCTTTCTTTTTCCTTCATCATTTTCATTAGTGCATCATAAGTCATCCTATTATTCGCTTCCCATGGATTATTCGGAACCCTATTTTTTTGGTACTTTATTCCACAACTTCTTCTTTTTTTATATATTTTTTTCTTCTCTTTTTCTCTTTTTTTTTTATATATATGGAAAGGTTCCATTTTTCTCAACACCATGGGTTAAAGGATACTTTCCTTGCACTTCTTGACTTTCCCTTTTCTTTTTCACCACACCCCCAACTTAGGCTTTTGGCCTAAGTTAGCTATTCAATTAACCACAATTCAAGAGGATTATAGGTAATTGATTAATAAAGGTCTAATTTTCATCAAGTTTCTTTGAAAGAAAGGTAAGGCTAAAAGGGTGTTCAAGAGAGGATCACACGCTCACAAGGTAGGTCACAAAAGAGGTATATGTCAAATTGGTTCACACTCTTCGAAGTTGCCTAAGATAATATCAAGAGAAAGTCTTACTTAGTCAACCGGACCAACAGGGCAAATTCTAGGTGTTGTCATGCATGGTTCTAGGTAAACTTATCTCACAAGGCATCGACACTTAAGTCAAACAAGACTCCACACTTTCGCTAGTGTGCAACGGTCATCACAAGAGAATAAATTTGATAAATTGCTAATCACAACGAGATGCAAAGAGTTCTCATATTGTCTATGCAACTTCATTTGACCTCATTGTAGCCGTACATTCATGTTTGTTCGATTGTAATCACTATTTAATTCATCAGTATTGATCAAAATCGAGACTCAAATTTGCCAAGGAACAACCACATTCAACACACGAGCATATAAAGGGTGGCAAAAATGTGCAAAAAATTCAAAATTTTTCGAAAGGGTCAAAATCATTTTGCAATTTAAAATAAAAGGAGCCACAAGCTCAAACATTCATAGAAAAACAGTATTAACACAATTTTAAACAGAACAACCCAAATATATACATAAAACACAAACAAAAAAAGCACACAAAAGGTGTGGGCCTCACCCCACCACAAATAAAAACATTTGTCCTCATATACGAATAAAGTATCTAGCAAGTCAATTAAAGAAAGACAGAGAGGGAGGTAAGGAAAAGTCCTGTCTATGTAGTCTCTCCATCTGTTGGGGTCTCAGTGCCCGATGTAGCAATCTGAATATGGGCATCAGTGCCCAGAGTAGCCTCAAGAGGAATAGCAGTGCCAGGTCTGCTAGGAGTTGTTGTGGATGTCTCAGTCAGTGGTATCTGTATCACCGGCTGCACAACTATCCTCACAAGATCTGGAAAATCTCTGAATATGCTCTCTTCTTGGCTCTCTACCATCTCCTCCTCAGGTGCTACTAGTAGCTCCTTATATGTCCCTGCATCTGAATCATCATCTGTTGTGCCACCCCTCTGCACATCTCCGGTGGTAGCCGAAGGGATCCCCGAGGTCTCAAGAGCGTCCAGGTCATCTGCCCTCTCTATTAATGAACTGAAGTCGGTAGACTTAGGATAGTCTACATCCTTCCTCAGATCTGCTACTTCAAATTTTAAAGCTGAAACCACAGAAGACTTCCCTTGTCTACTTTCACAATCTGTGACTCTCACCGTCAAAGCATCAACAGAAGTCTGAAGCGGGGTGAGTGCATCAAGTATGGCGCTCTCGATCATCCCTGGAATAGACCTCTCGAGTCGGGCCGCTCGTGTATCAGCTGATTGGGCTAAATGTCCCATCTTCAGGATCATGGCCTGAGTAATCCTGGCAGGCTGGGAGGATGATGAAACACTTGGGACCTACAAAGAAGAGGAAGGGGTGGATGTACCTAAATGCTCAGAAGCCGGAGTAGGTGAAGATGATTTTGCTGGTAATGAGTCAACATTGACCTCTAGAGAAGTGTATACTGGAGTTGTTCTCCTCTTGTCAACCTCCTCTCGTGTGAACTCGGCCTCAATACACCGGATATCGATGGCGGAAGACAGGGTGACCTCAACATCCCTCGTAGTGTCACGAGGTACTTCAGCTCGCTGGCACAGCTTAGTGACCAGAACTGGAAAAGGCAGAGACGTCAGCTTCTGTTTGGCTCTCATGGCCATCTCCTGTGAAATCAGTAGCCCAGGTCAATGCGTCTCCTGGATATGATAGAATCAAGGCAAGCTTCCTTAGGATGATGCAATATGGACTCATTCTGGGATGGAATGATAGTGCTGCTGATGAAGCCAAACCAGAACCTGGCAGCAATGTTCAAGTCCTTCTTCTCAATAGGACCCCCTGCATCCATCCACCTCGGGGTGGTGTTAGAAATCTTCAAATCTAACCAACCCTTCAAATCATCTAGGGACTGAACAATAGGTAACCCCTGATAAGAAAGTACTGAGTCCAGTGGTCTACCCAACACACTGTTAATATGCTCGTTGTGGAACTCAACCATCTTGCCTCTGACCATGACCGACTTCACCGGTCTAAACTCAATTGACATCTTCTTGTTCTTGGGCACCAACTCACCATAGGCCGTGTAAAATTCCCTAACCCAGGAAGGAATGTAAGGACCTCGGGGTATTGTGAACTGCTCGAACTCATGGTAGTGTAGGGTGTCCATAACATCGGGATATTTACCTTCTATGCCCTCCATATATAGAAGCTTTTCTTCTATGATAGTTTGTACCCCTTCACCTTTTAACCTGTTCAGCAGTCTAGTTGGAGGAACGATAGGGAGTGCAGGAGTCACTGGGGTGCCTGAGTTGGCACTGCATCTAATTCAGGAGGAGCTGCAGCTGATGAAACTCTGGTGGGTATGGGTTGAAATCTATCTCGGAGCCTATTCTATCGGTGAATCAAGGGTTGATCATCTTCAGGCTCAAACCACTCAACTTGGGTCTCATCAATAGCTACTCTTTTCTTTGCTATATGTTTCGTCCTTTTGCCTTTTTCTCCCGATGGGAGTTTTTCTTTTCCTCTCTTTGGAGGATTTGAACCCCCTTTGTTTATATTAATGCCCTTTGCTGCTTTCTTGGGTGGCATGTTTTGATTTGTATGTACCATATCTGCACAAGATTGGGAAGAGTTAAGGGAAAAATCAAATACAAGCATAGGCAATCTACTGCAGGAAAATTCGCCAAGTGGATCGGCAAGTCGCCGAACCTCTTCGGCGAGCTAACTCGGGCTCGCCGAAAGGATTGGCTTCAAATTATAGCAAGTCAGCGATGGGAAGGTCCTTTCGGCGAATCGTCGACTACTTTCAGCGAGCATGGGTTTGTCCGCCGACAATTACAGTGCATTAGGGGGTCAAAATAACATAAAAAGGGAGATCAAGAGTACTTTCGGTGAGTCGCCGAGTGCTTTCGGCAACCGATGGCTTCTCGCCGAAAGTTATAGAATCAAACATCCAGTTTGACACGATATTAAGGGCGAGATGGAGACATTGGGCGAACCGCCGAACGATTCGGCGAGCTCGACCCAGCTCGCCAAATGGCCTAACGTGCCCATTTTCAATCCACCTTCTCGAATTCTATCCCGCAAACCCTGAAAACAAAATTAAAGCATGCACTAACGAAATTCAAACAAGACCCGCACTACCTATTACCCCGGGATACTCAGATTTGCCCAATTTGGCCATTTGACGATATTTGCTCTTAAGAGTGGTGTCACCCACTCTATATTTGAGCAAATTTTCGACATTTAGCACAAACGTGGGATACTCAGACTTCACCCAGTCAATCTAATGACACGCAATCACAACCCAATTCATTAAAAAGCACAAAAATTACGGGTATTTAACAATCAAACAATACGGGTAAGATTTTCAAATTAAAATAGGCATTTAAGCATTCTAATCCTATCAGAGAGGCCCAAAACACATCAATACGATACGATCATAGAAAATGAGTATAAAATGTAAGCTCGGGATTCAGAAACCAACTTTTTGTGCCGATTAAAACGTGATTGAAATGCTAGGTGACAAAGAAATCTTAGTTCTGAGCACCAATCAATAACTAAAATACTAATTGAAAGCAAGGAGATTGAGAGTACTATCTTGGTGTGAGTTTTGAAGTTTAAAAAGCGAGGGAAAGTGAAGAAGTTCGAATTTTAAAACTTTTGGCCATTATAAACCATCCAGTTCGTGTCCATTCGGTGACTTTAGTATTGCTCGCCGATTTGCTGAATGGTCTCGTATCTCACCGAGTTTTACAAGCCTTCCAGTTTACATGGAGGTCCAAGCGGCGGACACTAGCAGGATCACCAACCAGTTCTGTGATTCGCCAACTGGATCCTTATTTCGCCAACCTGCACTTTTCAACACATTTTTCGTTTTAACCTACAAAATCAACACACCATTATTTATAAAGGCAAACTAAAGCATTTAAAACCTTGGGTTGCCTCCCAAGAAGCGCTTTATTTAACGTCATGGCTCGACGCGAGTCTTTACTCACTCTCCATTATTGGGGTTAGCCCTAGTGTCCCTAGGTAACCCCAATAGATCATTTGGGTGGAGATGAGGTACTGTAAAACTCATGAGTGTTTTGATCATCTGGATCGATCTAGAGTGAGATCCAATCATCTGATTCAACACTTCAATATTCTCCTTCATATCTTCTAACACTCGTTATTGGTCGGTGATCTTCTGGAGAATGATTTATAGTGTGTCCTCAACACGATTTCTCTCTCTATCTCTAGATGTTTTTCGCTCATGAGGGGGTATGTACCTTTCCTGACTCTTGCACTGGTTTTCCACCTTTGAGAGTTTGGTGGCCAAGTCGTTCAGCTGAGTTACTAGTGCAGCTAACTTGAAGTCACCCTCGACTTCTTGGTTCGCCTCAACTAAGTTGCCACCACTTCCCTCAACCATGCTCAGGGTTTTTGCATACAACAACTTAGAGAAAAACAAAACTAAAAATAAAATTAGTAAAACTACAACTATTAAAATCAGAAATTATACTTAACTAATAATTCCCAAATAACACCACTCCCCGGCAGCGGCGCCATTTTGATGTTTGCGTAATCAAGACACAACTTCCGATGCAAGTGTCTCGATCATACAATAGTTTAGTAACTCAACCAAGGGTTGGGATCGTTCCCAAGGGAGTGGTTTTGAGAATTAATAGAAAAATAAAATTTAGTTTTAACTATTCATAGCTAAAGACTATAACGATTAAAAACATTGTAAATTAAAGGAGGACACCAGAGTGTCAATTAACAATGAGGGGTTTTGTCACAAGTAAGTAAAATCAGCAAAATAAGCAAAGATTTCTAAGAAATGAGAGGGGATCCTTGGGATGTGACAGGAATACGGGTTAAGCTAGATTATTAGGTACATGTTTTCGATAGAAGATTTATAGAATAATTGTCACTAAGCTAAACTTTAAGGGGGATAAGCTCTCTCTCGAGCAACTTACCCCGTTTCAAATGCGTTCCTCTCGGACACCCACTTGCCGCATGAAGACCAGCCTACGCCTTAACCCACTCACTCTCTCAAGCTGAGTGTGTGGGAATAAGACTAGGATTCATTCTCTTGAGCTGAACCTCATGTCGACCTACTCCCACCGGCCATCAATTTAGTAGTTTTAGTTTTACGACATCTCTCTCGAGCAAGCCAAAAACACATAAATAAACTTGTATTTGCAACTACAAATTCATTAAATTCATCAACAACTACTAAATGAAATCACAATTAAACTATGATTAAACTATCAGCAAGTAAGACCCAACAATTATCTTAACCCATATTCGCTAAATCACACCCCAAGAATTGGGGTTTTTAGCCACACATGTATAAGAGATAGAAATTTATACCAAATTGAGCTCGCATTCAACTGGGTATGAAGATTTAAGTCTTGATACAGGCCAAAATTGAAGAATCCAAGAGACCCAAATCCAAATGTTGAAGATGAAACCCTTTGGATCTTCAATTCTTCAAAACCCTCTCAAACTTAGAGCAAAAATATCAAAAAGTACTATTCTATATGAAAATTATAATAATTGTTGGACTCTTAAAACTACACTTCTAACTAGTATTTATAGTTTTCACAGATTTGTGATGTAGTGGATCATTCGGCGTTGTTAGTCAAAATCGCCGATCAACTCGGCGATTCGCCGTTTGGTGTAGTTCATTGCTGTCTTGCACCAGCCTTCAGCATCATCGTGCTCTAGGTCATTGCGCGACATGATACTGCTTCGCAGAACTTCTCGGCGATGTGCCGACTGCTTCCTTTTTCCACCGACTTGATCGTTTCCTTCAAGGCTTAGCACACTGGAACAAAAGGTGAAGTAAGACCCTTCGGCGATCCTCGGGCCTTCATTTCTTCGTTCTTTTCAGTCTTTTTGTTCCTTTTTGCGATGTAGTGTCCATGCTTTCCTTAAACTTCAAATACCTGAAACTTAAGGGTTTTCATCAGATATTGAGATAAAATAAGCATTTGAGGACACAATTTCTATTAAAATATAGCCCTAAATGCGTCCAATTTGTGGACTCATCAATCACACCAACATGAAATCACAACCATCACCTACCTCGAATCCAAGCTTGAATCCCCAAAGGCACTTGAGTCTTCCCTTTCCGGATTCTTTCTGCTTGTTCTAGGTCTACAAACAACAATTTATATGCAAGGATCAACAATCAAAGGTCTAATTATGCTGATTATAACAAACCCAATAACCCTAGACCAAACCCTTGATCCTCCCACCCAGATTAGGGCTTTTTCCACCATAATTTTCAGATCAACCCCCCCCCCCCCCATCGATAATTACTCATGAAGTTACATTCTACGGATCGAAACATGGATTCGAGGAGTAAAATCCTTACCTTTAGCCTCAAGAATGGTGTAAAATGGTCAAGAACTCGCCTGGGGTCGTCTCCTAGCTCTCAAAGTCGAAAAGTGCAGAATAAAACGTTTTTGGGGTTATTTTTCCAACTTAAGTCGCTTTTGTCCCGCTATGGCGGCCCCAACCCGCCACAGAGGCCCCGCTCTGGTGGCACTAATTCTGCTCTGGCGGCCTACACAGAAGAAAAATGTTGGAATTTGAGTTCCAAGCCCCCATTTCACAACACACTTTAAAATCAGGACGTTCTAATATTACCCTTTCACGCCAAGATTAGTTCCGGGAGTTCTACTCGCCCGAAATCGATTCCGTGAAGTCGTATGGGTTCCTTAACATCTTAGCTATCCACTCATGTTATCAAATTCATTATTAAATATCTCATTCAATACCAGATTTCTCTAGACCTCACTGACTCAGATTTCGTCCAAATCTGGACTAGGCTAGGAAATCTTAAGTTACTACAAAAAGTTTTCCTAGCCCTATTTCTTTTTCCGTTGGTTTTTCTATAACGACGGGATCAGGCCATTACATTGGAGGTTTAGCGAATAAAGATTCATGATTATTTTTTCCAATGTCAACTTTGGCGTGTCAAAATTCTAGATGAATATACTATTGGTGGTAGATCAATTGTATTACTTGCTAAAAATATATGTAAATATTGTTATATTTACGTTTTTCTTTTAAAATAACAAGACTTTTTTTCAAAAAAGAAAAAAATAGGACAATTTTCTTCGAGATAATTATTAGGTTGCTTGCATTTATTTTTTAAAATTAGTGTTATCAATTTTTATTTTATGATTGTAGTTTTTTTTTTGAATTGTAAGTATGGTCGATGATGGGAGGAAACTGTAGTTACCTTAATATGGTTAAAATCATGTAACCTCACATCTATAAAAGGATGAACAACATTTTCTCTCTATACATTGTTTGAAGATATATATAGGTTGCCATAGGAATTTATCTATTTTTTGTTTCTTATTTCAATAATCTTTTAATATTTTTATTTTTCATAAGGCAAAATAGAAGCCTGTCGAAAGGAATTTGACATTGAAAAGAAGTTCTAGCAGTAAATTGCAATAGAGAAGAAGTCAAAAGCCTGAAAGACATTTATGATAAAAGACGTTGGCGTCTTAATCGAATATAAGAAGAAGAAGAAGAAAAATGTAAAGAATATTACCGGGACACAAAATATCTATTTATTCAAGTGTTTAAACAAATGCATCATGATATTTGTTTATCCTGAATTCGAAGAAAAATATGCATGCATTATGCTTAACAGTTATAATTCTGATTTGTTAAATTAATATTTGTTTGTGTTTTATAACTTCTAAAAGTCCTTTTATATAAAACTATACGCTAATGAAAAACAATAGTTTTATAAGTCCTCAGTCCTCATTATACTATTATATAAACTGTGTTGATAACCTTTTATTTTATTACTAGTTATTATAAACTAAATAAAAAATAAAAAAATTGCAAAATAAATAATTAAATTCTTTTTAAATAATTACATCACATTAAATATATTTTTTAACAGTTCACATCATTTTTTCGTCTTTATTTAGTTAATTTATTTATATTTGCTTATTGATTGTTTTGTAAAAATAAAACAAAATAAAAACATAACAATTTCTATCTATACATAAATTCTTTTGATGATTTAATTTTTCTCCATCTTTGTATGTAAAATTTTAATACTTATATGTTTTTTTTTTTTGCAGGATGATTGGTGCGTGAATTCACTATATTTGAATCTTTATTTTTATTTTTCAGATATTGTTAAAAAATATTATTTATACATATTTAAAGTGTATCATTTATTGGATAATAATGATATTTGATTATGTCATTGTTCTTTGTGTTGTTGATGCTGTTGATATAATTAGGAAATGCTTTATACTAAAAAAAAATTATCCACCAAAAGTTCATATGTTTTTATTCTATTTTATTCGTGTGATATATCTCATAATGTGGTGAAAATTTTATGCATATTTTCATCTATTATATACACTATTATTTTATGCGTATTAAATAATGCTAAAATTATTATTAACAAATTTAAATAATGAAAGAATTTAATTAATAGAATGAAAGAAACATAAATAAATAAATTTTTAAAACAAAGAAAAATGTTGAAGAGCATCACGTGAAGCAACTAAAGAAACTCCAAAAACAAGCAAAAAATTTACCGACATGAAATCTATTGTCATTAATGGGATCAAACTATGTTATACATATTTATATATAAAAATTGA
Source organism: Solanum megistacrolobum (assembly GCA_029582645.1). Lineage (NCBI taxonomy): Eukaryota > Viridiplantae > Streptophyta > Magnoliopsida > Solanales > Solanaceae > Solanum > Solanum megistacrolobum. The sequence continues at coordinate 18,869 of JAJOON010017237.1, forward strand.
TTTACGTGTTGATAGTTGATACACTAATTTAAATGATTTTTTTCATGTATACAAGTGTATATTATATATTCAAGCATAAATATAACGTAATTATTTTTTTTAATATTATCCATGCATCGCGTGGGCACGTATACTAGTTAGTATTAAAGAAGGAGGAAATGAAGCTACTCCAAACAAAAGAAAAGGCGTCAGCTAGGAAAAATCAAGGTATTATATTTCTATTATATAGAAGAGTCATGATTAGGACGATCAATGACAATTTGATAATTTTAAACATTATTTCTGGGTAAAATTATAAATTTATAATTGTATAATTAATGGTCAAAATAATTTTCTAGAAGAATCCAATTTTCCTTTTAAAGAGTCACAAAAAGTTTTGTTTCATGTATGGCCCCACAAAGTCATCATCAAAAGCCATTTTGAAGGCGTTGCTAAATCATGAATTTGCCCACTTTTATGATGACAAATATACCTAGGTCAGCAAGTCAACAAAACAAACTAACTTCCCCCTTTTGACATATCAAAAAGAAGAGTAAAGCACTAAAACAACACGATAATAACCACTCATAGCCTAAAATGGCAGCACCTAGGCAGAAGAAGTAGATATCAATAAAAATCTGAGGATATTAGCCATCCAGATACAAAAACACAACACAAGGCAAGAACAGATAATCAACCAAAACAAGATGCACTAGGTTTTAAGCTCATGCAGCTCCACAAAAATATCCAATAGTTCGAAAATACAGCAAAATAAAAAATTGTCTTAAAGAAGCAACAAAAACTAGAACGATGTTTTAAGAGGAAGATATATGGGGGCTTTGGAGAGGTGATATACCGTGAGTTTACGATATTTTTGATGCGTTTCACTTAGAGTTTGTGTGTGTCTTGGGCTATTTTGTTGTTGAAAATAATGATTTTACGTAATTCTTGCAGGAAATAAATTCGGATGCGGTTGATTGAGATACGAGCTAAAAATTGCAGAAGTGGCCAGTGACGGAGCCAACCACAGACCGTAGGTCCAGTGACGGCCCGTAGGTGGTCCATCGTAGGTGAAAGTTTAGGGAAATCTGACGAAGTGTGAAACCACGGAAGCAATGACAGATCGTAGGTCGAGTGACGACCCGTCCTGCACATCCATCGATGAGATCAGAGAATTTGAGGTTACTCTACCTGAATCACGGAGGCAAGCGACAGACCGTATTCCACTCCACGGATCGTAGGTCCAACCGTCGTCTGAAGGCCTTGAAATATTGTCCAAGTGCTGATCCACGGAAGGAGACCACGGACCATAGGTTGACCCACAGTCTGTAGGTCGAGGCGTCGACAGAAACCGCGTATGAACTGATTTTCCTTATTTTCCTTTCCTTTCCTAATTGATTTAGGTTTTGTTTTCTATAAATATTAGTTGTAATTTCCGTTCTTGGGAGTTAGACATTATTGTATACTTTTAGTTTTTGGTCTTTTGGGAAATATTTTGCAAACACTGAGCAATTTAAATTCCGGAAGGTTTATGCAAATTTCGCTTTGAATTTCAGTTCAAGATTTCGGTTTTCATCTATTCTCATTGTAAGTTCATGAATTCTTTTAACCTAATTATGAATTGTGAACTCTCAAGCATGAGTAGCTAAATCCACATTATCCTCTGAATATTTCTCATCTTAAAATGTAACTATCTAAGTTCTGCGCGCTGACAATGTGTAATTTATTTACATCATAAGGAAAAATTGACCTATAAAATAGGTAACTTTTCATATTAGACAATCTTCACATGTCAAGTCTGATATGATAATTTGAAAAATAGAACGATAACATATTGCAATTTGTAAAGTTGCACGAATAGCATAAAATTCTACAAATAGGCATCTTTTCATCTTCGTGTCAAGTCTGATATGATAATCTGAAAAATAGACTATCAGTGAAATTACAATATTTGAACACAAACTGTAAATCCAAAATGTAATACTAACAAGATAGTGAACAAAGTTTTTTTTTTTCACTCACCAGTAACAACTTGTTTCTTGCTAGAATTGGTGTTAAAATTTGTCTCATTTGCATTCTTGAAAAGCCATTGAAGGATCTGTTATATAAGTGAATGCTCAAGTTAGCTAGATGTGAACATGACGATAGATAGTTTTATGATGAAGACAAAAATATATTAGAAAACTAGCTAACCTGCTTGTTAGTGGAAATATATTTTAAATAGACTAGATTCTTTAGACTATACAAGTGAGACAATTTTAACTATATGTGTTGTCTGTAATAAGCCAAAATTTCTTGTCTTTGGCCTTTGGAGAAAGATGAAGACACTAATCTTGTTGTGTTTTGTGATATTTGTGGCAATAAGGATTTTATTTATACAAATTAAATATATAGTAAGACTAATTGATCATGTGGTGGGTACTAAGAAAATCTTGAATCAAAGGGAGAAAAAATGACACTAATAATGAAATTAAAATGTAATAAATGGATTTTATCTATGGTGGAAACTCTGTTCACCATACAAAATGTAGGGCCTTTGGTGGTGTTTGGTTTATTGCCATCTAAGGGAGTCTTGGGGTATTTTTCATGTTACAATAAGATTTAATAGAAAGATCAGTCTTGAAGTCCCAACTGCCAAGGCAGAAATTGAGTTGCTTTGAATTACTACATATCGAGCAGGTGTAAAAATACGATAATATATAGTTGTTGGTTGCAATTAGATAATGGCAAAAATACATGTAATTGAGTGATAGATTGATCTTCTGATGAAACGAACGACGAAACCTTGTGATAGCTATCTTGTAGACCAATACTTGCGATAGCCTTGAGTTTTTTTTGCTTATTAGAATTATTTTCATTTTGAATCTAACACTCTCATGGTCTCATTAGGTAGTACTATTTATCTCAAAGGATTTTTGGAAGTATTATATGAGGTAGGTCCAGAAAATATAAGTTAGTGGGAACCATGAGCAATTAACAATGTATGAATAATAACTAAGTAATTCTTGAATAGTGTTTATGCATGTATTGTTAATCCTTTCGTTAAGAAGTCTTTTTAACCGTGTCCAACGCTAAAACTTGCCTCGTTCCTAATTTCCTTACCAATGGGGTAACGAATGAGAAAAAGGATTAAACAACAGAGATTTAGTTCAGGATTTGCTGCTATCTAGTAGTATGACTTTAATCAATCAAACTGAGGGTGTAAACCCAACAAAATTGACACGATGAGTAATCTGGGTAAAGGTAAGGGTTAGTAAAACACACATTCGTAGATTTATCAAGTCGCGAGTGAAAGTTCGTGCTAAGGTTACCAATCATGTAGGGATACATAACTTATCGGCCTTGCATATCAAACACTAGGATAGGATTACTATTTTTAGGATAATTGCGTTAAGAGCTTGTGGGGAACACATATACTCTAGTTTCCATCTTATATTGATAATTCCAATTGTGAATCTTGTTTACTTGTTACTTAATCATTCTAATTAGCAATTTGTTACTTATTTACAATAAACCCCCTGTTACTTTTCTCGGAAATAGTTTGACTAAAAAGAGATAATTGTGAGTTAAGTTTAAGTCTAAACCATATTCCTCGTGGAATCGACCCCAACCTACAAGTTGGGTTCTTTACTAGATAATGATCGTTTATGCTTTTTTAAGAGAGGTGTAATTTGACTGTATCAAATTTTAGCGCTGCTACCAGGAAATACGACTTTTAGATTAAGTGTAACTACATTATTGAACTTTAGTCAAGTATTTCCTGATTTTACATTTTTGTTTTGTTTTTGTTTTCTACAGGTTTCAACTCTAGTGTATGCCAAGTTCACGAAGTCGAGGCGAGCCCTTGAACCACTATGATCCTGAATTGAGAAGAACTCTGAGGAAACTGAATAATCAAGGGGTACACAACAATCCAATCCGAGAGGGTCTAGGAGGTGGAGTTGAATTGCAGCCTCTTCGGGTTGTTAATGTGCCCGCTCAAGTTCATGGTGGTAATCTAAACGAAAATACAGAAAGGGTGCAGAATCCGCTAGCACCGAGGTTTCGTGAGAACTATAGGGATGACTGTGATGCAGTTGGATCAGATGAACCTATTGTTCTCCCTCCTCTACATCCAGGACATACATTTGTGGTGATCAACAACCTTAAACAAATGCTTACGACAAGAGGGTTGTTTATTGTGTTGGCTTCGGAAGACCTATACGCTCACATGGCTAAATTGTCAAGTGTCTTTAAGAGTTGCGTAGGATGACCGGAGTTGGATATGGATGTATAGGTTTGAGAGTATTCCCATTGTCGTTGACCGGTGATGCTGTTGTGTGGTTTTCTAAGCTGCCTTATAATCCGATCTACACATGGGATTGATTATATAAGGTGTTCGTAGAGAGGTATTTTCCTGTGTCCAAGATGTTAAATCACAAGGATAAACTAAATAATTTCACAGCACTACCTCTAGAGTCCATAATCAGTTCATAGGATAGGTTCATTAGGTTCATGAGGAGTGTTCCGAATTACCACTTAGATGATGAGTCACTGAATGAGTACATCTATAGAGGACTGGATGGCAATGGAAGGGCTGTGCTGGATACTATTGCTAGAGGATCATATGGTGAGTGCACTTTTGAGGAGATCGCTGAAAAATATGAGAGGATTTTCCAAAACAATAAGGCATGGAGCACTAGAAAGGAAAATACTGGAAGGAGCATGTTTGTTGTCCAAAACTGCACCAAGTCAATTTAATGATGACATTCGTGAAGAGATGACTCAAATGAGGACAGAACTAGGCTTGGTATTGAAACATGTGAGTGGAAAAGTAGAAAAGGTGAATGCGGTAAATTATCTAACTAGAACTCCACCACTGCCAGTTGAGGAATGTTACTATGAGGAGGATGCAAATTTGGTAAATGATCAAATAGGAGTACTTCAAGGAAACCCAGGTCGGAACTATGACAACTACAATCGTGAGGGAAACTATGTCCGGGATGGGAACTACAATCGTGATAAAAATTACAACCAGAACAACTATGGTAACAAGAATGAGAGAGTTGGGCCTATGTTCCACCGGGTAATAGAGAATCTGGTAATAGAGATGCTGGTAATAGTATGACTCGCATTGAGGATATGATCCAAAAGGTGATGAAGAGGTTTGATGCGATAAATGAAAATGTGAAAAAGATATGAAATGATTTATCTGGGATTGGTTAGAAGGTGGATGCCCATGCAGTGTCAATAAAGCAACTCGAGCAGCAATTTAGTCAATTGTCCACTACTGTAAACCCACGTCAGCCTGGCACACTTCCTAGAAACACCATCCAAAATCCGAAAAATTATGGGCATTGTATGATAGTCACTACTCGCCGAGGAAAGCCGACCATTGACCCACCCATGCCGTCTGAGATTGAGAGAGTGATTCTAATTTTGGTGTTAGATATGTTCTACTTTTTCTTTGAATTGAGGGATAGTAAAACTGCAAGAATTGTCCACTATAGGCTGGTTTTCTCCATTTGGAAAAATCTTAGGAACCAACTCACTTTGTCTACTAGCATTATCAGTCCCATTCTAAATTTGATTTTTGCCTGTTATCGACATGATTGCTAACAAAGGTTTTTTTCCTGTACTTTTACTTTAGTTTCAAGCTGAGATATTGCACCCATGTTTAAGCAAGTAAATCAGTATTTTTTCATTTCTAAAAGGTATGTTTTGAACTCCCTCTTCATATATAAGATTATAATGGTGTTTTGACACCATTTAGTAAAATGGTCACGAAATTGTGTTCGGAAGAGTTCAAGTTTTTATGTTTGTTCTTTCATGCTATGCATTTCTTTTTCTTTCCATTATTTCCTTTGAATTTAGAATTTTATATCATATAAAATAATATCTCCTTCATATTTTGAAAGTAGTCTATATGAATCTCCTATACCATTCAACTTTGTTGAATTTAATTAGCTTCTGAAGACCAAATATCATTCTATGAAAATATGGTCAAAATGTTATTTTTTATAGATCGTATATATTATATCCTAATATGGTTTTCTTATTGTAATTTGATTAGCATGTCATTCAAAAATGCCAGATAATCCAGTTATAGGTATAATGACTTTGCCATCTGCTTATCCTTGGATGATAAAACTCCTCCATTACATGTATGTGAACTCTCTTTCGTTTCGACTTTGTGATGGTTAGGTTCTTTCTTTTCCTTATAAGTCTTGCCTTATATAAAAATGTATGGGTGTTCTTTATAGAGATGTTGGAAATGATACAGGGAGTTCTCTATTTTTTTATGTGTTAATTATTTGGTTAACACTGCTATGTCTAATTGTAGTACCAAAAGTAATGTATATGGTACTTTATACTTGAGATCATTTGATTGGATGGATATATTTGGGTTTGTTTTGTTACCATGTATATTTGATGTATCTTCAGACATGTGTATTATGATTATGTTCATAGTCTTTGATTGTTTTACTATCCGGATGTTTATTCCTTCATCTTCGATTCTTGGTTTCCACACTTTTTTGCTCTCTTTCAGACTTCTCAATAGTTTCTCGAGCTGTCTTCATCTTCTCAACCGGTGTTACAATATTCAAGTTTCCGCTCTCACCCTTGCCAACTCCTTCTCTCTTTTTCAATCTTTTTTAGGGTTTTGTTTTCCTGTCTGATTTGACCTTATGAGGTTAGAGATCAGTAAGGGATAAGGATGAAAAGGATATAACTCAACTCTACTATTGAAAAAAATGGTGAAATTTTACTGAGTTTGAAAAATTACTTTACAAATTTCATAGAACTGTCGAGTGTAAATTATAACAAAAAAGACGGTACATAATGTTTTTATTATTATAGATTTTGTTGTACTTTTGGATCTTTTCTTACTTGGTTCTGTATAGACATGTTTTTTTTGAATGTTTGGAGTCAAAATTCTTGATTTTCTCCATAATGGCATCTTTGGGAGGTCATGAGGACATCTGAGAGGGCTGTAGCGGGCCGACATTGTTTAAGAGATTTTTCCTCTTCTCCTAAGTTCTTTAACACTATGGATTAATATTTTCAAAGGTTAGTAATAAATTTTTGTTCAGGCAATTAATTTTTTTACCTATTACCTGTTTTCTAGACTAGATTCGAGTGGACAAAAAAAAGTTATTTTAGCTCTTCCTAAAAATCAGGATGTGAAACAGGTTTTTATTAATAATTTTGTTATGTATTAGTGTGGTGAACATGTGTATTAATAATAAGTAACTATGTTTGGAACTATAGTCAGAAGCATCTATACTTTGGTGATAAGTGAAGCAAGTTATATTTCGTTGTTTCCGGCTAATTGTGATTTCACTGCTAAAATATTTAATAATTTGACTGTTCCAAGCATTTGTAGCATAGAACTATAAGAGACATCATGGACCTATTGAAAGAAATGTCATATTTCTAACAATGTGATACTGAAGCAGTACTCAAGTAGAACAGGGAACTCCTTCTTCCAAACAAGCGAGTCCTGTATAATCAACCATCAGTGTTTTCAACACTCCTCTCAACATTTTATTAAGAGCTCCACGCTTCTACAAGAGTTTGAGACTACTTGTTATTCCATGTGGTAGATTGGGTGTATTCAAGTAGAGGGATATTTTTAAGACTATCAATAGTTTGGGGAAAAAACTAATAATTCACCAAGTTCAGGATGTTAATACTTCTCTCTTCTTTATATTGCATTATGAGAATAGCATTTCAAATTTCACCGCAATGACACAAGATAAGGTAAATTAATATCAATGACCTCTTTGTAGGAGTTTAATTCTTATTGATAAGTATTTAACTAAGCAGTAAAGATATCCTCAAAACAATGCTCCACTATTAATTTGTACCTACTCATAACTAGGCTTTTAGTGCGACAAAAAGATGATGTGATATTTGATGTTCTTCTAATATACTTCTTGACACTTCCATTCTATAGTTTGACGGTTATCACATGAAAGAGGCATTTTAAGTACAAGCGTCGTTTTTTGGCAGTACCTTTTTTATTCCTTTGGTCTCCTTTTCATTCTTGGAAAATGCTAATATTAGCTAAGAGATTTTCGTAGGCCAACTGTCAGGGTTATTCAATGCATTTACTTTGAAATAGGTTGTTAAAACTTCTCATCTATACATTTTTACCCTAAATAGTTAAAAGAATTTCAATGCACATAATTTTATGGCATTCACATAATTAGGCTTTTAGTATTAATATACTAACTCGCAAAAAGCTATTGTTAAGAATATGACGCATAAATGATATATTGTAACTTTTCCAAGGGAACATCATATGAGCCCTCTTTCCCACTTAATAGATTCATTCCTTCGTTACGGCGATTGTGGGTACCTGCCGTTCAGAGATGCTATCAGAGTAAGAAAGTTAGCCAAGTTCTCTTGCCTAGTTTAGATAAAGCACCCCTTATCGCCCCACGGCATTTGGTTAGGACACAAAGCTTATTCTATTCCAAAAATAGCGGATTCTATAACAACATTCTGCCTTTTCGAAGACAGAGCACTCGTGGCACACAAGGTCAGACCATACCTAGAAAACAATATCGGTGTTGGTTTAAATGAATCTAAATAAGGAATTCTTATTCAATCATTAGGTAGAAATATTTTTTGCTGAATTCTACCTACTTCACATGTACATGTTACTATGAAATGAACGATGAACAAGACCTACATATTGTGTAGTATAGGATGTTGTTGATATCAGATGATAAAATTAACTGATCTTTTATGAGAAACCCATCAATGATTCAACATTTTTTTTATGTCTTCTAAATGTTTATACATTTGAATTGCATAGGCTCACTTCGATAAGTTCATAGATTTGACTTATGTGGGGTACTATGCAAGTAATTTAACTTGCTGCTTCAATGATCACCATCTCAGTGAAGAGTTGAAGAGGTTCCTTCAAAAATTGGAGAAAGTCCAAGAAGAAGGCCTTTGTGAAGTATTCAAAGAAAAATGAGACTGATGAAGGTAAAAAATAATATTACAAGCACTGTTTTTATGCTTGTGTCATTCACATGTTGGCTCATACCAGGTACTAAATCTGAATGTCATCCCTCATAGATTGTTTTTGTGGGAAAGGGGGGGGGGGGGGGGATGGCTTGTATCCACTTTTGTTGTATATATTGAATGTATTTCAATCGTAAGAATTAGTTTCTACT
>JAJOON010017238.1:0-24891 GCA_029582645.1 Solanum megistacrolobum
GTTCAAGCTGATACTTGTAATTTTGTAGGAAAATATTACATTGTTGATGCAGGCTATGCAAATACAAAGGGCTTTCTAGCACCTTATCGTGGTGCACGTTATCATTTGAGAGAATGGAGCCAAACACAAGCACCACAAAATGCTCGTGAGCTCTATAACTTGAGACATTCAAAACTTCGAAATGTCGTAGAGAGGACATTTGTTGTTTTGAAAAAAAGATTTCCTATATTAACGACTCCTCCTCCGTATTCCATCAAAAAACAAGGTTGGATTGTACTATCATGTTGCATACTTCATAATTTCATTCGTAAGTGGAATTGGCAGGATTCATATTTTGAAGAACACATGGAAGAGGAAATAGAAGATTCTCACGGTTTGAATGATATTGACTCTGATCCTGATTTTGATGAAGAAGACATTGGACGAGGACCGACAGATGCTGATAAACAATATATGTGCAATCTGAGAGATGAAATAGCTCAACAAATGTGGAATGCTAGAGCAATTAGGTGAATATCATAGATTGAATGATTCTCTTAGTTTTGTTGTGACTTGACTGTATAAAAAAGGTTATGTTGTAGCAAAAAATATACTTCTAAGTACGTATGTACGCATATGCCATATAGATCAAGGATGTAAATTATGTGCAATACAAGTTGCCAACATTGTAAGAAATTGCCTTTTGTCAATTATCCTAGTCGTTGGACGGATTAGTGGGGAAAAGGAATGGGAGTAGTCTAGCTTGTGGATGGAGGTTGCAAGGGACTTAAGTTCATATGTATTTGGAGTAGTCTGTTATCACAACTCATGAATGATAGAACAACATTTCTTCAAATATTTTTGGTCTGATGTCATTCATGATGGCAAATCTTGTTAACTCCACATTTTTTTTCTGTTTCACTGCTACACCACTTGTATGTCACCCAAGTTATGCCATTATTGCAAGCACAACTATTATCACTGAGGGTGCAATTAGTTTCTTTTTGCATCTTAAGCATAATTTTGATGTGTGATGCTGGAAAATCTAGGCTTGAAAAAACTTTTGTATTCATTAATTAATTTAAGTAGTAATATTATTTACTTAAAATCTAATTTATTTTAAAATTTAACTGTGTAATTACACTGTGGCATCCAAACAGGACATAGGTAATTATAGTGTAATTACACTGTGGCAATCAAACAGGCCAATGTAATTACTAGACAGTGTAATTACTAGGCTGGTAATTACTACCCTAGTAATTACACCAATTCCAATTACTAGGTGGCTTTCCAAACAGACCCTAAAAGAAATTTCTAAAGACTCAAAAATTTGAAAATTACCCCTAAAATTTTATTCACCACCTCTTGACTTAATGACTAAGCTATTGTTTAAATAGGAAATTAAAAATCATCCATAATACAATATCATTATCTTAAAACTGTGGGTCAAAATTACCGGTTAATACAATATCTGTGTATGAAATCTTATTCATATTTGAATGAATTTCTACACTGTGCAAACTATCAAAATGAATATTAACAAATGTAATTAATAAAATGAATATTAAAAAATATAATTAACGTAATCAATGACATGTAAAAAATGCAATTTGAAATTTTGACAAATAAGAAAAAATATCGATAAACTTATTTAAAATTATAAAAAATGTATTTTGAACTATTGAATAAATAGAACTTAAAAGTTATGAATTTTGAAAATGTTAGGCCAAAATTAGGTGTCAACCAACTCTTGAATTTCGCTTTAGGCCCCCAATGTTGTTGAGTCGGCCCTGGTGTCAATACAAGGGTTGTGGAATTTCAAAACATGTCATGCTGTATAAAGAACATGTCTTTTTAATATGCCTTTGACATTTTTGTATTCAAAATACTCGTGTATACTAAGCATTTGCATATCATGTATAGCTACTATGAGCTTTGTAGATCTAGAATTAGTAGGCAAATGTACGTTTTTCATTTCTGGAATAGCCTTATCAATATGATGTAATGCCATGCGATGTTTCCATGCTCTTTTTCTTACCAGATGTAAATGATATTGGATATCTTTCAACATGTTTTATATGCTATAAGCATGTATATGAACAAATACTGTTTTAAACATATTACTATTTTGATTTAATCAATTCTTTTAATTTCTCTATAGGTACTAAGTATTCTTCTTGCGTCTGAGGATACTATAAAATATGGATATAATTTATTTTTGACAATAATAATATGAAATACCAAGTTTTGCGTGTATACCTTTCTCCTTTTTGTTCGGTGAATAGTCCTTATCACTACCTCAATAGTTCTCCTTCAGGCTATGAACAGTTTTTCGCCTTCACGATCTCAGTCTCTCGACTACTTCCCTACCGTTCCTCCCTATGGATGAAGATCGCAACCTTCACTTAATACAATTCATGGAATTTAGAGAAGAAAAGTATATAAACCAAACTTTTTATTCCATAATATTACTCACATAAACAAACCATACGTATTTACATATACTCAAACATATTTGGAAATACTTTTTCCTGGCAGGAGAAGTTTCTACTCACTCCTTAAGATACCTAACATTTTTTCTCTAATTGGTTTTTTCAAAGAAAAATGTAGTCTATCTCTTCGAGTGTCTTTCTTCTCCTTTTTTAAATACAAGGAGGGACTTATTACAATTTTTTGTTTTTCAGGGACTTCCCTTAAAACTTTGCTATTTTTTCTTTCATCCTTCAATCATCATCGTTGTAAAAGATGCTGATGGCCGACAGAATTTGATTTCTCTTTTGACTAAAGAGATAAAGTTGAGACGAGATAAGATAAGATTCCTTTTCTCCTTTGTCTCTTTCTTCATGACGTAAGTGCTTATGTCTTTTATGTTGTCGTTATCTGACTGTTTACATCTTTGCCTTTACAGCTGGATTATTTCTTCTTTCTTCAATTATTCTTCTCCATTTGGTGAGCGCTTGTGTTCAAGAAACTTACAAGCCAATTTCCAAGTTTCTTCCGTTGCTTTTAACATGTGAAGGTCAAAATCAAGAATTTTTTCTCTTAATTTTGGACTTAGTCTCTCCTTTGGTTAATAAAACCCAAGTAGATGTATCATCCAATACTTTGTAATCTTCATCATAAAATCGTTTGAGAATAAAATACAACGCTTTAATTCCCAACGCTCTTCTTGTTTGGATCCATTTTTTGTTTAAATGGGGTAATTTCTTGTCAACTCTTGTAGCTTTGACGTTAAAATTTCTTAATTTTTCTACTGTGATATAATTGATCGTTGGAAAATGTAACTGTAAATCCTTGTTTTTCATAGCAATGCTAAAGAACCGGCAATAAACACCTTTGCCTTAAACGTATCGTTATATTGATTTTACCAACTGTGATGGTAATTGGATAATTCTTTTAGATCTGGTTTGGCATAGACTCGATCTAGATAACCAAATTCGAATAATTGGGTTGTAAATCCTGGTGACCCATTTGGGAATATAGAAATTCGAAGAAACAAGCTGGTTGTTCCTAGAACTCCATATGTTTCTCCACTCTTTTTTGGAAGATTATAGATATATCTTGTAAATGCAAGATATTCTTCTTCTTTTGGATTCTGCTTTCCAACCTGAAAAGATGAAAAAACTTTTGTTCCCGCAAGAACTTTGTTAGTGCTACTTTCTGGTTTCCTAGAGATGATTTTTTCAGCTTTTGCTGATGATGTGCTTTGTTCTTCTTTCGAAGAAGTAGCCTCTTTTGATTTTTCAATTACTAGGCTTTTTCCTTTGTCCTTGGACTTAGGATTCGGCATATCCTTACTTACCGTTGAGATGTTTTTGGCACTAGGTGCTTGTGGGACATCTCCTGCCAGTTTGTTGGGAGTGATATTCCCTTTTGGATTTGAATTCCGTTTTGGATAAGTGTCCAAATGTTCACATAGGAGTAAAAATTCACTCATATTTGTACTTGTTCAGTACTGAGTTGATTAATCTCGTACTGCATCATTCTTGCTTGTTCAGACAAGCTTGCTAGTTCATCACGAATTTTAAATAACTTATTGCTCTTGTCATCTATGGACTTGTCCATAGTTTGCATCCGTTCATATATCCTTTTGACCAGGATTTTTGTCTAATTGTCCATATTAGACATTTCTTGATAGGAAGTCTGTAAGAGAATTGTCAATTCTTTTAATATATTCAATTTTAAACGAATAAAATGACAATAAAACCTACTTTCGATGTAATCTCTTGTATTGAGGTTCAAAAGGAAGTTTGTTAGATATTAATTATGACACATGAGTATTGTCAGTTCTGATAATAAATTGCTTGGGTAATAGAAAAGTTGAAAAGTTTTATTATTCCTCTAACAATTGCTAGTAATTCTTTTTCATTGGTAGAATACCTGACTTCCACTTCGTTAAACGTTCCGCTAGTGTACCTGCATATTTCGTTTAAGTCTGTTTGCAATAATGCTCCCCAATGATAATTGGAGGCATCTGTTTGTAGGATTAGATTATCTTTTTCGTCTGGCAATCTTAGCTTTGGTAATTTTGCACATTCTTCTTTTAGTTTTTTAACACATTGTGTGTGTTCTTCAGTCCATCCAAGTCTATTGGATTTTCTTATTAGTTTTTGCAGTATATTCCTTTTCTTTGCTAGACCTGGAATAAATTCACCTACATAATTCAGACATCCTAGAAATTTTTGTATTTCCTGTTTAGTTGTTAATTTGTCAGGAAATTCTATTATCTTTTTAGAGATGTGAGTATGTAATTCTATTCCATTTTTTGAAATAATCATTCTTAAGAACTCTATTTCATTTCTATTTATCTCTACCTTTTTTTTGGCTTAAGACAATTCCATTTTTTAAACATATTTCTGAGAATTCCTTTAGATGTTTCAGATGTTCTTGATATGTTTTAGAACATATTAACATATCGTCTATGTAGACAATTAGAAATTCTTTTTTCAGAAAATATTTTATCCATCTTTCTTTGAAAGATTTGTGGGGCATTTTTTTAATCAAAATGGCATTACCGTCCACTCGTAGTGACCATTGGGAGTGCTGAATGTTGTTAAGGGTATAGCTTTTTCTTCTAGTTTTATCTGTCAAAATCCACTTTTGCAGTCAAATTTAGAAAAATAGTTTTTTCCTTTTGCAAGGTTTATTAAATTGTTTTTGTTAGGGATAAAATATCCATCAAAAACACAATTTTTATTTAATTTTTTGTAATTTATAACCATTCTAGCTTTTCCTCTTTTAATTTCGGCGTGGTTTCTTACCGTAAATGCCGGACTGCTATGAGGGCTTTTATTAGGTCTGATTAATTTTAAATTAATTAATTCCTTGATTTGAGTTTTGAACTCAATTTTGTCTTCTTCATTATAGAGCATTGGTCTTACTCTAAAGATGACGCTAGGGTCTTTAAGCATTAAATTATCTTTTTCTTGATTATTTTCCCATTTTTCTAAGGGATTTTCTCCATATGATTTTTGTAAATTTTCCTTTATCCATTCCAGATTAAGGCATTTACAAGAAATTCCTTTCAGATGTTCTAGATATTTCCTTTTATAATTTCCATTATCTTTTTCAAGAGTATAAAGATTTTGCTTTCTTGGGACTTTAATAAAATGTCCACAAGGGGTTTTAAGACTTATCATGTATAAAGTCTGATGATAATTCTAAAATTGTTGTAGAAAATCATTTCCTAATAATAGATCTGTTTCCAGTTTATCATAGACAAATAATTTATTTATAGAAACAATTTTAGATCCTAACATTATTTCTACCTTTTCCTTTGACTGTGATAGTCTTTCTTTATTACCTGTAATAGCGATCATAGATATGTTATTTTTATTGATATCCCAATCTTTTATTAAAAAAGATTTTACTAAGCTAGCCCCGGATCCATAGTCAATTTGACAATAGGTTGTTAATTTAGTATCATAGAGAGTTATTTCTATGAACACTAATACTCTAAAAGATGTTTCTCTAGGCATTTTAGATTTTTGGTATGAAACACGTTTCATTTTTATAGTTTATTTCTATTCCTTCCTTTCCTATGTTGTAGTCATTTAGACTAATAAGGAATAGGTTTCCTAGAATAAGATTATGATCACATTCGTGATTTGTAAAATAACAGGATACAGTTATCCTGATTGTGTCTAATTGTATTGGTAATTCTACCATTTTTTTTACAATTGTAACTGTTACCTTCAAAGGTTTTATCTATATATAAGGTGTTCCTTCGTATATTGGCAAACCTTCTAAAATGATGCCATTGACATGATTGGCTATGGCGCCAGTTTGTATAAGTATTTCTTGTTCAATCCATTCTGTTCCATTAAAGATTCTTCCTAGAATTTTAGAACTATTGGATGTTTCAAGATTTTTCTTAGAATATCTGTCTGACAAAATTTTCTTTATGGAATTTCTTTCATATTCTATAGAAAGTCTAGGGTTATTACTTGAACTTCCTATTTCATGAGTTTTTCCAAATCTAATGGCATATTCATTTGGAATTTGTGCATGTTGAATTTCTGCTTCTATAATTCTTGCAATTCCTGCACATTCTTGGTTTATTTCGATCATTCCGTTATTTTTATAGACATTTCCATAATTGGAGTTTGCAACTATATATAGAGCTTGATAATAAATGCTCATAATATGATTACTTGGTTTGAATAAGTCAGTTCTTTTGACCTGAAAATGTAGACTCAATGCATCATTAAAATATGCATCTTTAAGCGATATATTATATTTGGGAGTATGTGAATAGGAGTTTGGTATAGGCTAGATTGCCTTCTACTATACCAAGATTTCCTTCTCTTGCATTTATGAATCTTTCATCTGATAGATTTACAACAATAGGGCAATTAGTCCCTTCTTTGAAAGTCGATTTGACTAGTATTTGGATTCCTCCTAAATGAACATAATTCATTTTCTTTCTTTTTCTTTCAGGAATTTTCCTAAGGATTTGTCCAATCATTGGTTTAGTTAACAGGTTTAATTTATGTCTTTCTGTTGTTTGTGTAATTTCTATTATCTTCTCTATCTTCTTATATTCATGATAGGAAATTTTATTTCTTGAAAACATTATTTGCATTCTGTTAAATATATTATCTTTAGTTTTGAGATTTAATTGTAATCCTTGGATTTTTTTAAATAATTCTCCATCAAAAGTTTCTTTTAGGGCGTATCCCATTTGATCTTCTTCAGTTTCTAAGATTTGAACTAAATTTTATTCTTCTTTTTGTATTTCTTTATTCATTAGTCAGATTCTTCTTCTAAGCTAGACGAAAATTCTTCATATATTTCTTCATAGAAGTCCTCACTTTTTATTGATGTCACAGATTCTAGGTCTAAATCAATTTCTAGTCTATCAATTCTTGATATTTTTACTCTTCTCTTGTTACATTCGTAACTTTTGTGACCTTCTTCGCCGCAGTTGTAACAGTTACATTTTTCTGCTGGCTTTGTTCTTTTAAAGTTACTTTTCTTTTTATAATACCTTCTTTTGGGTATATAGTTTTGTTTTGGAATATTTTTTCATTTAATTAACCCTCTTCTATATTTCCTTTGTTTTTTGTAGGGTTTAGTATCACATCCCCATTGAGTTGCTGCATTAGTATCTAAACAGTATATTTAGGTATTTATTCTTTTGTCTTTTCTTTGTATATTGTGTGCCATACAAAGTTGTCCAAGCCTGTTATTTAGAAAATATATTCTTTGTCCAAGAGTATCTCCTTCTATGTTTTCCTTGACATATTCTTCTCTAAAATATTTGGCCCAAAAGCCTGGTAATTTTTTATAGTATTTTTCAAGATATGGTTGCATTTCTTTGCTACTATCAAATATTTTGTAGTAATATTCTTCGAATTCACAAGTGTATTCTTAAATATAACTTATCTTGCAGATTTGCAATTTTTCTAGTTGCTCTTTTACAATTGTTCTTACTTTTTCTCTATTTTCAGAAGTACTTCCTTCACCTCCTAAAAATTCATTTGCTATGTATTGTACAAAGTTTTTTATTCCTTCTTGGAGGGAATTTTTAAATCCATCTAAGGTATTATTTTTGATGATTCCCTTTGCATCATCGGACAATCATGTATAACAGTTACTTACTTTTCCTGTGAAAGCGTTTATCATTATGATATAATTTTCTTCATCTGTATAATTTACTCCTTTTCCTAATAGGAAGAAAAGAAATATATTTTGTGACCATAGATCTAAATCTATTTCTGGTTCTCTCTTACAATTCAGATCTAAGAATTGGGTTGATCCTACATCTCCTGTTGGGAGTCTATTAGACATTTATTATTATTATGATATTGACTCATGAAGTCTTTGTTCTTTTTTGCTTTTGGTGCAAACTTTCTTTCTGAATCTGCTTGTTGCAAGATTTCTTCTTTTATGGATTTTGATCCATCTCCTATTTTAAATTTTCCTTGGGGTGCTCCTGTGTCTCCTTTGTTCATAAGAACTTTTAGTTTTTGCTCTGATAAGTCAAGATCTTCTAGCGCATAAACTAGTTCATCTAGTTCATTCATTTTGTTGTTCAGGGTTATTTCCTGTTTTAATTTGTTCTAAAACGCTTTCTTCTTCTAATTCTTTTTCTTCTAGAATTTCTTTTTCTAGATCTAGATTTTTTTGTTTTTTCAAAAATTCTTGAATAAGTTTCTCATCAAGACTATCTTTTTTATATGAACCTTTGCTAGCGAATTTTTCTGCTAAGAGTTTATTTATGTATTTTTGACTTACTCTTTTGTCAAGTTTTCCTGTTTTTTCTATTAAATTAGTTATTCTTCCTGGAATGTTTTCTTCAATAGATTTTATTTCCATTTCTATTAGTTTTAGTCTTAAGGCTAATTGCTTATGACTTTCTAGTAAGTCATTTAGTAGATCTATAACTTCTTTTAAGCTCATTTTGATTTTATTCAGAGAAATAATAGTCAGATGTACTCATATCATCTCTTATTATTTCTTCATAATCAAATAGTATATATTCTATTGGAAATCTATTTTCGAATTCTTCATGAGCTATTTGTTGGACTATTAGTTGTATGACTTTTTCTTTTTAAGTCTTTATTTAATTTATTAATTACCTAGAGTATAGTTACTAAGGTTTTTTCTTCCAAGTACCATAAAGGTATATTAATTTATTTATTTCTTATGTCTTGCTCTGATACCATTAATTTTTTGCTGTCTTTGACAGGGTTGCGAAATTTCAAAACATGTCATGCTGTATAAAGAACATGTCTTTTTAATATGCCTTTGGCAATTTTGTATTCAAAATACTCTTATATTCTACGCATTTTCATATCATGTATAGCTACTATGAGCTTTGTAGATCTAGAACTAGTATGCAAATATACGTTTTCCATTTCTGGAATAGCCTTATCAATATAATGTAATGCTATGCGATGTTTCCATGCTCTTTTTCTTACCAGATGTAAATGATATTGAATATCTTTCAACATGTTTTGTATGCTATAAGCATGTATATGAACAAATACTGTTTTAAACATATTAATGTTTTGATTTAATCAATTCTTTTTATTTTCCTATAGGTACTAAGTATTCTTCTTACGTCTGAGGATACTATAAAATATGGATATAATTTGTTTTTGACAATAATAATATGAAATACCAAGTTTTGCGTGTATACCTTTCTCCTTTTTGTTCAGTGAATAGTCCTTATCACTACCTCAGTAGTTCTCCTTCAGGCTATGAACAGTTTTTAGCCTTCACGACCTCAGTCTCCCGGCTACTTCCCTGTTGTTCCTCCCTAGGGCTGAAGATCGCAACCTTCACTTAATACTATTCATGAAATTTAGAGAAGAAAAGTATATAAATCAAACTTTTTATTTCATAATATTATTCACATAAACAAACCATACATATTTTACATATTTCTTTGTAATTTATGACCATTCTAGCTTTTCCTCTTTTAATTTCGGTGTGGTTTCTTATCATAAATGTCGGACTGCTATGAGGGCTTTTACTAGGTCTGATTAATTTTAAATTAATTAATTCCTTGATTTGAGTTTTGCACTCAATTTTGTCTTCTTCATTATAGAGCATTGGTCTTACTCTAATGATGGATAAAAATGATAGGTATCGTAAGGACTGAGTAGTAACTTCTTTGAGCAAGACATAAGAAATAAATAAGTGAATATACCTTTATGGTACTTAGAAGAAAAAACCTTAGCAACTATACTCAAAGTAATTAATAAATTAAATAAAGACTTAAAAGAAAAAAGTCATACAACTAATAGTCTAACAAATAGCTAATGAAGAATTCGAAAATAGATTTCCAATGGAATATATAATATTTGATTATGAAGAAATAATAAGAGATGATATGAGTACATCTGATTATTATTTCTCTTAATAAAATCAAAATGAGCTTAAAAGAAGTTATAGATCTACTAAATGACTTACTAGAAAGTCATAAGCAATTAGCCTTAAGACTAAAACTAATAGAAATGGAAATAAAATCTATTAAAGAAAACATTCCAGGAAGAATAACTAATTTAATAGAAAAACAGGAAAACTTGACAAAAGAGTAAGTCAAAAATACATAAATAAACTCTTAGCAGAAAAATTCGCTAGCAAAGGTTCATATAAAAAAGATAGCCTTGATGAGAAACTTATTCAAGAATTTTTGAAAGAACAAAAATATCTAGATCTAGAAAAAGAAATTCTAGAAGAAAAAGAATTAGAAGAAGAAAGTGTTTTAGAACAAATTAAAACAGGAAATAACCCTGAACAACAAAATGAATGAACTAGATGAACTAGTTTATGCACTAGAAGATCTTGAATTATCATATCAAAAACTAAAAGTTCTTATGAACAAATGAGACACAAGAGCACCCCAAGGAAAATTTGAAATAGGGGGTGGATCAAAATCCATAAAAGAGGAAATCTTGCAACAAGCAGATTCAAAAAGAAATTAAGCACCAAAAGCAAAAAAGAACAAAGACTTCATGAGTCAATATCATAATAATAATAAATCAAAATACATGCCTAATAGACTCCCAATAGGAGATGTAGGATCAACCCAATTCTTAGATCTTAATTGTAAGAGAGAACCAAAAATAGATTTAGATCTATAGCCACAAAATATATTTCTTTTCTTCCTATTAGGAAAAGGAGTAAATTATACAGATGAAGAAAAATATATCATAATGATAAACACTTTCACAGGAAAAGTAAGTAACTGGTATACAGGATTGTCCAATGATGCAAAGGGAATCATCAAAAATAATACCTTAGATGGATTTAAAAATTCCCTCCAAGAGGGAATAAAAAACTTTGTACAATACATAGCAAATAAATTTTTAGGAGGCAAAGGAAGTACTTCTGAAAATAGAGAAAAAGTAAGAACAATTGCAAAACAGCAACTAGAAAAATTGCAAATCTACAAGATAATTATATTCAAGAATACACTTGTGAATTCGAAGAATATTACTACAAAATATTTGATAATAGCAAAGAAATGCAACCATATCTTGAAAAATACTATAAAAAAATTACCAGGCTTTTGGGCCAAATATTTTAGAGAAGAATATGCCAAGGAAATCATAGAAGGAGTTACTCTTGGACAAAGAATATCTTTTCTAAATAGCAGGCTTAGACAACTTTGTATGGCACACAATATACAAAGAAAAGCCAAAAGAATAAATACCTAAATATACTGCTTAGATACTAATGCAGCAACTCAATGGGGATGTGATACTAAACCCTACAAAAAACAAAGGAAATACAAAAGAGGGTTAATTAAACGAAAAAATATTTCAAAACAAAACTATATACCCAAAAGAAGGTATTATAAAAAGAAAAGTAACTTTAAAAGAACAAAGCCAGCAGAAAAATGTAAATGTAACAACTGCGGCGAAGAAGGTCACAAGAGTTACGAATGTAACAAGAAAAGAGTAAAAATATCAAGAATCGATAGACTAGAAATTGATTCAAACCTAGAATATGTGACATCAATAAAAAGTGAGGACTTCTATGAAGAAATATATGAAGAATTTTCATCTAGCTCAGAAGAACAATCTGACTAATGAATAAAGAAATACAAAAGGAAGAAGAAAATGCAGTTCAAATCTTAGAAACTGAAGAAGATCAAAGGGGATACTCCCTAAAAACAACTTTTGATGTAGAATTATTTTAAAAAATCCAAGGATTACAATTAAATCTCAAAACTGAAGATAATATATTTAACAGAATGCAAAGAATGTTTGCCAGAAATAAAATTTCCTATCATGAATATCAAGATATAGAGAAGGTAATAGAAATTACACAAACAACAGGAAGACATAAATTAAACCTGTTAACTAAACAAATGATTGAACAAATCCTTAGGAAAATTACTGAAAGAAAAAGAAAGAAAATGAATTATGTTCGTTTAGAAGGAATCCAAATACTAGTCAAATCGACTTTCATAGAAGGGATTAATTGCCCTATTGTTGTAAATCTATCAGACGAAAGATTCATCAATGCAAGAGAAGGAAATCTTGGTATAGTAGAAGGCAATCTAGCCTATACCAAACTCCTATTCACATACTATCCCAAATATAGTATATCGCTTAAAGATGCACATTTTAATGATGCATTAAACTTACATTTTCAGGTCAAAAGAAATGACTTATTCAAACCAGGTAATCATATTATGAGCATTTATTATCAGGCTCTATATACGGTTACAAACTCCAATTAAGGAAATGTCTATAAAAATAAAGGAATGATCGAACTAGATCAAGAATGTGCAGGAATTACAAGAATTATAGAAGCAGAAATTCAACATGCACAAATTCCAGACGAATATGAAATTAGATTTGGAAAAACTCAAGAAATAGGAAGTTCAAGTAATAACACTAGACTTTCTATAGAATATGGAAGAAATTCCATAAAGAAAATTTTGTCAAACAGATAATCTAAGAAAACTCTTGAAACATCCAATAGTTCTAAAATTCTAGGAAGAATCTTTAATGGAACATAATGGATTAAACAAGAAATACTTAGACAAACTGGTGCCACAACCAATCATGTCAATGGCATCATTTTAGAAGGTTTGCCAATATACGAAGGAACACCTTATATATATAAAATCTTTGAACGTAACAGTTACAATTGTAAAAAAATGATAGAATTACCAATACAATTAGACACAATCAGGATAACTGTACCCTGTTATATTACCAATCACGAATGTGATCATAATCTTATTCTAGGAAACCTATTCCTTATTAGTCTAAATGACTACAACATAGGAAAGGAAGGAATAGAAATAAACTATAAAAATGAAACTTGTTTCATACCAAAAATTTAAAATGTCTAAAGAAACATCTTTTAGAGTATCAGTATTCATAGAAATAACTCTCTATGATACTAAATTAACAACATGTTGTGAAATTGACAATGGATCCGAAGCTAGCTTAGCAAAATCTTTTTTAATAAAAGATTGAGATATCAATAAAAATAACATATCTATGATCGGTATTACAGGTAATAAAGAAACACTATCACAGTCAAAGGAAAAGGTAGAAATAATTTTAAGATCTAAATTGTTTCTATAAATAAATTATTTGCATATGATAAACTGGAAACAGATCTATTATTAGGAAATGATTTTCTACAACAATTTTAGTATTATCATCAGACTTTATACATGATAAGTCTTAAAACCCCTTGTGGACATTTTATTAAAGTCCTAAGAAAGAAAAATCCTTATACTCTTGAAAAAGATAATGAAATTTATAAAAGGAGATATCTAGAACATCTAAAAAGAATTTCTTGTAAATGCCTTAATCTGGAATGGATAAAGGAAAATTTACAAAAATCATATGGCGAAAATCCCATAGAAAAATGGGAAAATATTCAAGAAAAAGCTAATTTAATGCTTAAAGACCCTAGCGTCATCATTAGAGTAAGACCAATGCTCCATAATGAAGAAAACAAAATTGAGTTCAAAACTCAAATCAAGGAATTAATTAATTTAAAATTAATCAGACCTAGTTAAAGCCCTCATAGCAGTCCGACATTTATGGTAAGAAACCACGCCGAAATTAAAAGAGGAAAATCTAGAATGGTCATAAATTACAAAAAATTAAACAAAAATTGTGTTTTTGATGGATATTTTATCCCTAACAAAAACAATTTAATAAACCTTGCAAAAGGAAAAAGCTATTATTCTAAATTTGACTGCAAAAGTGGATTTTGGAAAATAAAACTAGAAGAAAAAGTTGTACCCTTAACAACATTCAACACTCCCAATGGTCACTACGAGTGGACGGTAATGCCATTTGGATTAAAAAATGCCCCACAAATCTTTCAAAGAAACATGGATAAAATATTTTCTGAAAAAGAATTTCTAATTGTCTACATAGACGGTATGTTAATATGTTCTAAAACTTATCAAGAACATCTTAAACATCTGAAGGAATTCTCATATATATGTTTAAACAACGGAATTGTCTTAAGCAAAAAAACGACAGAGATAAATAGAGATGAAATAGAGTTTTTAGGAATGATTATATCAAAAAATGGAATAGAATTACAGACTCACATCTCTAAAAGATAATAGAATTTCCTGACAAATTAGCAAATAAACAGGAAAATACAAAAATTTCTAGGATGTCTGAATTATGCAGGTGAATTTATTCCAGATCTAGCAAAGAAAAAGATTATACTGCAAAAACTAATAAAAAAATCCAATAGACTTGGATGGACTGAAGAACACACACAATGTGTTAAAAAACTAAAAGAAGAATGTGCAAAATTACCAAAGCTAAGTTTGCCAGACGAAAAGGATAATCTAATCCTACAAATAATTGCCTCCGATTATCATTGGGGAGCGTTATTGCAAATAGACTTAAACAAAAACTGCAGGCACACTAGTGGAACGTTTAATGAAGCGGAAGTCAGTTATTCTACCAATGAAAAAGAATTACTAGCAATTGTCAGAGGAATAAGAAAATTTTCACCTTTTCTATTACCCAAGCAATTTATTATCAGAACTGACAACACTCAAGTGTCAGGATTAATATCTATCAAACTTTCTTCTGAACCTCAATACAGGAGATTACATCGATGGCAGGTTTTATTGTCATTTTATTCGTTCAAAATTGAATATATTAAAGGAATTGACAATTCTCTTGCAGACTTCCTATTAAGAAATGTCCAATATGGACCATCAGACAAAAACCCTGGTTAACAGGATATATGAACAGATGCAAACTGTGGACAAGTCCATAGATGACAAGAGAAATAAGTTATTCAAAATTCTTGCTGAATTAGCAAGCTTGTCTGAACAAGCAAGAATGATGCAATACGAGATTAATAAACTCAATACTGAACAAGCAGAAAATATGTGTGAATTTTTACTCCTATGTGAACATTTGGACACTTATCCAAAACGAAATTCAAATGTGAAAGGGAATATCACTCCCAACAAAGTGGCAGGAGATTTCCCACCAGCACCTAGTGCCAAAAATATCTCAGCAAAGATATGCCGAATCCTAAGTCCAAGGACGAAGGAAAAAGCCTAGCAATTGAAAAATCAAAAGAGGCTACTTATTCGAAAGAAGAACAAAGCACATCCTCAGCAAAAGCTGAAAAATCATCTCTGAAAACCAGAAAGTAGCACTAACAAAGTTCTTGCGAGAACAAAAGTTTTTTCATCTTTTCAGGTTGGAAAGCAGGATCCAAAAAAAGAAGAATACCTTGCATTTACAAGATATATCTATAATCTTCCAGAAGAGAGTGGAGAAACATATGGAGTTCTAGGAACAACCAGCTTGTTTCCTCGAATTTCTATATTCCCAAATGGGTCACCAGGATTTACAGCCCAATTATTCGAATTTGGTTATCTAGATCAAGTCTATGCCAAACCAGATCTAAAGGAATTATCCCAATTGCCATCACAGCTGGTAAAATCAGTACAACGATATGCTGAAGGCGAATGTGTTTATTGCCGGTTCTTTAGCATTGCTATGGAAAGCAAGGATTTACAGTTACATTTTCCAACGATCAATTATATCAAAGTGGAAAATTAAAAAAATTTAACGTCAAAGCTACAAGAGTTGACAAGAAATTACCCCATTTAAACAAAAAATGGATCAAAACAAGAAGAGCATTGGGAATTAAAGCATTGTATTTTATTCTCAAACGATTTTATGATGAAGATTACAAAGTATTGGATGATACATCTACTTGGTTTTATTAATCAAAGGAAAGACTAAGTCCAAAATTAAGAGAAAAAATTCTTGATTTTGACCTTCACAGACTAGAAGCAACGGAAGAAACTTGGAAATTGGCTTGTAAGTTTCTTGAACACAAGCACTCACCAACTGGAGAAGAATAATTGAAGAAAGAAGAAATAATCCAGCTTTAAAGGCAAATATGTAAACAGTCAAATAACGACAACATAAAAGACGTAAGCACTTACGTCATGAAGAAAGAGACAAAGGAGAAAAAGAATCTTATATTATCTCGTCTCAACCTTTTCTCTTTAGTCAAAAGAGAAATCAAATCCTGTCGGCCATCAACATCTTTTACAACGATGATTGAAGTATGAAAGAAAAAATAGCAAAGTTTTAAGGGAAGTCCCTGAAAAATAAAAAATTGTAATAAGTCCCTCCTTGTATCTATAAAAGGAGAAGAAAGACACTCGAAGAGACAGACTACATTTTTCTTTGAACACACCAATTAGAGAAAAAATGTTAGGTATCTTAAGGAGTGAGTAGAAATTTCTCCCAAGAGGGAAAAGTATTTCTAAATATGTTTGAGTATATTTAGAAATGTACTCGAACATTAAGAAGTACAAAAGAAAGGAGAAAATTCAGTTCAAATCTTAGAAACTGAAGAAGATCAAAGGGGATATGCCCTAAAAGCAACTCTTGATGGAGAATTATTTTTAAAAATCCAAGGATTACAATTAAATCTTAAAACTGAAGATAATATATTTAATAGAATGCAAATAATGTTTGCAAGAAATAAAATTTCCTATCAGAAAATAGAGAAGGTAATAGAAATTACACAAACAACAGGAAGACATAAATTAAACCTGTTAAGTAAACCAATGATTGAACAAATCCTTAGGAAAATTCCTGAAAGAAAAATAAAGAAAATGAATTATGTTCATATAGGAGGAATCCAAATACTAGTCAAATCGACTTAAAGAAGGGATTAACTGCCCTATTGTAGTAAATCTATCAGACGAAAGATTCATAAATGCAAGAGAAGGAAATCTTTGTATAGTAGAAGGCAATCTAGC
The DNA here is from genome assembly GCA_029582645.1 of Solanum megistacrolobum. Classification (NCBI taxonomy): domain Eukaryota; kingdom Viridiplantae; phylum Streptophyta; class Magnoliopsida; order Solanales; family Solanaceae; genus Solanum; species Solanum megistacrolobum. The sequence goes on from JAJOON010017238.1 coordinate 17,240, forward strand.
CTATACCAAACTCCTATTCACATACTATCCCAAATATGGAATATCGCTTAAAGATGCAGATTTTAATAATGCATTAAGCCTACATTTTCAGGTCAAAGGAAATGACTTATTCAAACCAGGTAATCATATTATGAGCATTTATTATCAGGCTCTATATATGGTAACAAACTCCAATTATGGAAATGTCTATAAAAATAAATGAATGATCGAAATAGATTAAAAATGTGCAGGATTTACAAGAATTATAGAAGCAGAAATTCAACATGCACAAATTCCAGACGAATATGAAATTAGATTTAGAAAAACTCAAGAAATAGGAAGTTCAAGTAATAACCCTAGACTTTCTATAGAATATGGAAGAAATTCCATAAAGAAAATTTAGTCAAACAGATATTCTAAGAAAACTCTTTAAACATCCAATAGTTCTAAAATTCTAGGAAGAATCTTTAATGGAACATAATGGATTAAACAAGAAATACTTGTACAAACTGGGGCCACAGCCAATCATGTCAATGACATCATTTTAGAAGGTTTGCCAATATACGAAGGAACACCTTATATATATAAAACCTTTGAAGGTAACAGTTACAATTGTAAAAAAATGATAGAATTACCAATACAATTAGACACAATCAGGATATCTGTACCCTGTAATATTACCAATCACGAATGTGATCATAATCTTATTCTAGGAAACCTATTCCGTATTAGTCTAAATGACTACAACATAGGAAAGGAAGGAATATAAATAAACTATAAAAATGAAACTTGTTTCATACCAAAAATCTAAAATGTCTAAAGAAACATCTTTTAGAGTACCGGTATTCATAGAAATAACTCTCTATGATACTAAATTAACTACCTGTTGTCAAATTGACAATGGATCCAAAGCTAGCTTAGGAAAATCTTTTTTAATAAAAGATTGGGATATCAATAAAAATAACATATCTATGATCGGTATTACAGGTAATAACGAAAGACTATCACAGTCAAAGGAAAAGGTAGAAATATATTTTGGATCTAAAATTGTTTCTATAAATAAATTATTTATCTATGATAAACTGGAAACAGATCTATTATTAGGAAATGATTTTCTACAATAATTTCAGGATTATCATCAGACTTTATACATGATAAGTCTTAAAACCCCTTGTGGACATTTTATTAAAGTCCTAAGAAAGCAAAATCCTTATACTCTTGAAAAAGATAATGAAAATTATAAAAGGAAATATGTAGAACATCTGAAAAGAATTTCTTGTAAATGCCTTAATCTGGAATGGATAAAGGAAAATTTACAAAAATCATATGGAGAAAATCTCATAGAAAAATGGGAAAATAATCAAGAAAAAGATAATTTAATGCTTAAAGACCCTAGCGTCATCATTAGAGTAAGACCAATGCTCTATAATGAAGAAGACAAAATTGAGTTCAAACTCAAATCAAGGAATTAATTAATTTAAAATTAATCAGACCTAGTAAAAGCCCTCATAGCAGTCCGGCATTTATGGTAAGAAACCACGCCGAAATTAAAAGAGGAAAAGCTAGAATGGTCATAAATTACAAAGAAGTAAATAAAAATTGTATTTTTGATGGATATTTTATCCCTAACAAAAACAATTTAATAAACCTTGCAAAAGGAAAAAGCTATTATTCTAAATTTGACTGCAAAAGTGGATTTTGGCAGATAAAACTTGAAGAAAAAGCTATACCCTTAACAGCATTAAGCACTCCCAATGGTCACTACGAGTGGACGGTAATGCCATTTGGATTAAAAAATGCCCCACAAATCTTTCAAAGAAAGATGGATTAATTATTTTCTGAAAAAGAATTTCTAATTGTCTACATAGATGATATGTTAATATGTTCTAAAACATATCAAGAACATTTGAAGGAATTCTCAGAAATATGTTTAAAAAATGGAATTGTCTTTAGCCAAAAAAAAGGCAGAGATAAATAGATATGAAATAGAGTTCTTAGGAATGATTATTTCAAAAAATGGAATAGAATTACAGACTCACATCTCTGAAAAGATAATAGAATTTTCTGACAAATTAGCAACTAAACAGGAAATACAAAAATTTCTAGGATGTCTGAATTATGCAGGTGAATTTATTCCAGATCTAGCAAAGAAAAGGAATATACTGCAAAAACTAATAAGAAAATCCAATAGACTTGGATGGACTGAAGAACACACACAATGTGTTAAAAAACTAAGAGAAGAATGTGCAAAATTACCAAAGCTAAGATTGCCAGACGAAAAGGATAATCTAATCCTACAAACAGATGCCTCCAATTATCATTGGGGAGCATTATTGCAAACAGACTTAAACGAAATCTGCAGGTACGCTAGCGGAACGTTTAACGAAGCGGAAGTCAGGTATTCTACCAATGAAAAAGAATTACTAGCAGTTGTTAGAGGAATAAGAAAATTTTCTACTTTTCTATTACCCAAGCAATTTATTATCAGAACTGACAATACTCAAGTGTCATAATTAATATTTAACAAACTTCCTTCTGAACCTCAGTACAGGAGATTACATCGATGGCAGGTTTTATTGTCATTTTATTCGTTCAAAATTGAATATATTAAAGGAATTGACAATTCTCTTGCAGACTTCCTATTAAGAAATGTCCTATATGGACAATCAGACAAAAATCCTGGTCAACAGGATATATGAACGGATGCAAACTATGGACAAGTCCATAGATGACAAGAGCAATAAGTAATTTAAAATTCGTGATGAATTAGCAAGCTTGTCTGAACAAGCAAGAATGATACAGTACGAGATTAATCAACTCAGTACTAAACAAGCAGAAAATATGAGTGAATTTTTACTCCTATGTGAACATTTGGACACTTATCCAAAACAGAATTCAAATACAAAAAGGAATATCACTCCCAACAAAGTGGCAGGAGATGTCCCACTAGCACCTAGTGCCAAAAACATCTCAACGGTAAGCAAAGATATGCTGAATCCTAAGTCCAAGAACGAAGGAAAAAGCCTAGCAATTGAAAAATCAAAAGAGGCTACTTCTTCGAAAGTAGAACAAAGCACATCCTCAACAAAAGCTTAAAAATCATCTCTGAAAACCAGAAAGTAGCACTAACAAAGTTCTTGCGGGAAAAAAAGTTTTTTCATCTTTTCAGGTTGGAAAGCAGAATCCAAAAGAAGAAGAATATCTTGCATTTACAAGATATATCTATAATCTTCCAGAAGAGAGTGGAGAAACATATGGAGTTCTAGGAACAATCAACTTGTTTCCTCGAATTTCTATATTCCCAAATGGGTCACCAGGATTTACAGCCCAATTATTCGAATTTGGTTATCTAGATCGAGTCTATGCCAAACCAGATCTAAAAGAATTATCCCAATTGCTATCACAGTTGGTAAAATCAGTACAACGATACGCTGAAGGCGAAGGTGTTTATTGCCGGTTCTTTAGCATTGCTATGGAAAGCAAGGATTTACAGTTACATTTTCCAACGATCAATTATATCACAGTGGAAAAATTAAGAGATTTTAACGTCAAAGCTACAGGAGTTGACAAGAAATTACTCCATTTAAACAAAAAATGGATCCAAACAAGAAGAGTGTTTGGAATTAAAGCGTTGTATTTTATTCTCAAACGATTTTATGATGAAGATTACAAAGTATTGGATGATACATCTACTTGGGTTTTATTAACCAAAGGAAAGATTAAGTCCAAAATCTTAAGAGAAAAAATTCTTGATTTTGACCTTCACAGGTTAGAAGCAATGGAAGAAACTTGGAAATTGGCTTGTAAGTTTCTTGAACACAAGCACTCACCAACTGGAGAAGAATAATTGAAGAAAGAAGAAATAATCCAGCTGTAAAGGCAAATATGTAAACAGTCAGATAACGACAACATAAAAGACGTAAGCACTTACGTCATGAAGAAAGTGACAAAGGAGAAAAGGAATCTTATCTTATCTATTCTCAACTTTATCTCTTTAGTCAAAAGAGAAATCAAATCCTGTCGGCCATCAACATCTTTTACAACGATGAATGGAGGACGAAAGAAAAAATAGCAAAGTTTCAAGGGAAGTCCCTGAAAAACAAAATATTGTAATAAGTCCCTCCTTGTATCTATAAAAGGAGAAGAAAGACACTCGAAGAGATAGACTACATTTTTCTTTGAACACACCAATTAGAGAAAAAATGCTAGGTATCTTAAGGAGTGAGTAGAAACTTCTCCCAAGAGGGAAAAGTATTTCTAAATATGTTTGAGTATATGTAAAACATGTATGGTTTGTTTATGTGAGTAATATTATGAAATAAAAAGTTTGGTTTATATACTTTTCTTCTCTAAATTCCATGAATAGTATTAAGTGAAGGTTGCGATCTTCGGCCCTAGGGAGGAACAGTAGGGAAGTAGCCAAGAGACTGAGGTCGTGAAGACGAAAAACTGTTCATAGTCTGAAGGAGAACTACTGAGGTAGTGATAAGGACTATTCACCGAACAAAAAGGAGAAAGGTATACACGCAAAACTTGGTATTTCATATTATTATTTTCAAAAACAAATTATATCCATATTTTATAGTATCCTCAGACGTAAGAAGAATACTTAGTACCTATAGGGAAATTAAAAGAATTGATTAAATCAAAGCAGTAATATGTTTAAAACAATATTTGTTCATATACATGCTTATAGCATGTAAAACATGTTTAAAGATATTCAATATCATTTACATCTGGTAAGAAAAAGAGCATGGAAACATCGCATAACATTACATCATATTGATAAGGCTATTCCAGAAATGGAAAACGCATATTTGCATACTAGTTCTAGATCTACAAAGCTCATAGTAGCTAAACATGATATGAAAATGCTTAGAATACAAGAGTATTTTGAATACAAAAATTCCAAAGAAATATTAAAAAGACTTAATTTTTTGCTGTCTTTGACAGGGTTAAGGATTTTCAAAACGTGTCATGCTGTATAAAGAACATGTCTTTTTAATATTCCTTTGGCCTAACAAAAACAATTTAATAAACCTTGCAAAAGGAAAATGCTATTTTTCTAAATTTGACTACAAAAGTGGATTTTGGCAGATAAAACAAGAAGAAAAAGCTATACCCTTAACAACATTCAACACTCCCAATGGTCACTACGAGTGGACGGTAAAGCCATTTGGAATAAAAATTGTCATGCCCCGAGCCTACACCCGGGGCAGGACTGGCACTCGAAGACCATTGCTGGCCCCAAGCGAACCCTTGGTCTGGCTTACTTTACTCAACGGAAGACAATATTCATATCTATAATGATCAATGAACTTAACTGAACTGAATAATAAAATAACTAAGAATGTTTTAAAGATTAAACATTCAACTTGGCGAAAAGTGGCAACCCACGTCTTTAACATAAGAATGATAATGCAAGGACTACTGAAATACTAACTGTCTATGAAGCCTCTAAAACAAAGAGGGATGTCGGTACATGACCCCCAATCATCCTAATATCTGAAAGACTAGAAAGAAAATAAAGGAGTCCTCCGGAATACAAGGAGGCTCACCAACAGACTCTGAATGCTCAAGTTAGATCAACAAGGCGCTGGATGCTGATCCTGGTTATCTGCGTCTGCATCATAAGACGATGCAGGCCAACTGGCATCAGTACATTGAATGTACGAGTATGCAAGTTGGAATGCTAACAAACATAGGCTTGATAGACGTTCTGAAAGAAACACTTACCTGGCTCTTCTCAACTCATGAATACTCAACTTAATATAAATCAATAAAACACATGCAATATATATATATAGCTTATAAAACAACTGAAAACAATCTTAGTTCATTAAAGATAAAGCAATAACAAACTTAACTTTACTCATTTAGAAAGTAATATAACTTCTGTGGGAGATTCTCTAACCGACAACCATCACTATGAGCCTAAGTGATGGTACAACGCTTTACCTCACGTTGCCAAGGACCGTCCTATACCTTGCCATCGGTATAGAACCTGAACTACTAAGTGGATCCACTAGTATATGCTAAAAAGCACTAAGGAATCGTCTAAAAAGTATGATCCTTTTTCTGCCCATGATGGCTACATGGTTTATGGGGGCTTGAGTTAATATGAACTCGCGTCCCCATATCGGTGCTCAATACTACTCCCAAAATATACTTAGCTCATATGTTTTTAAAACAACTTCTTCTCTGGTTTGAGGTAATTGCTCAAACTTAGCTTAAAAAGCTCTCTTGGAATCAATGTTCCCTTTTTACTGTTCAAAACTCTTTTGGAAATCTCAATATCCTCTCATCTCAAATGTGAAAACATTTACTCTTGGAAATACTTAGTTCCCATATATCATTTTAAAGAAAATGAACTTTGCTCTTACTCTTTACTCAACTTCAAAACTTAAGTCTTAAAACAAAGTTAAAACGTTTGTAAAAGACTTATGAAAACTTGAAATGAACTTCTTTTACTGACTCTTGACTTCTCTTGACTGTACTATTTACCTTCCTTGAATTTGGATTATGGATTCAAGGATTATGATTTGTGATAGGAAAGGTCTCTTGATGTTTAGGAATGATTTGGAATAGCTAAACTTGAGGAAAGTTACGAAATCACCGTCTTGGAACAAGTCCACGACGCGGAGATGTTCCTAAATAATTATTCGCGAAATTAAATTTTGAGAAAGTGGAGTCCGCATCCTCTCCGCGACGTGGAGCAGATTTTTGTTCACTGGGGGAACAAGTCCGCGACGCGGACTTGTTTCATGGACCTTACTCGACTTTTTCCTTCTTCGTTTTTTAGCCTCAATCCACCTAAATTCGATTATCTTTCTTAAATTCATTTTAAATCCCGTTACCCAGCATGTATACTCAAGAAACTAACTCAAAGCAACCCTAAACTCAATGTAAGGATCTCATAAAGTCCTGAATTCGTCCTAGTTCGCTAACAACTTTCGAATTCAAGAATATTTGACAAGAACATCAATTTTCCAACTCTTCAAGGACGAATTTCACTGAATTAAACATGCTTGGCGCATGGGTAAATGAATCCAACTCTATGAGAGACTCACATACCTGGTGGGATCAAATCCTTGAAGAAATCCGAGATCAAATCCTTTCGAAATGATGAATCTTGCTTTTCCTCTTCTCTTTTCTCTTGTGTTCTTTCTCCAAAAACCCTAACTCTATTTTTCAAAAGCGTAAACTGAACCCAATCACTATAGCCCCTAAAAATATTTACCAAAAATGAATTAATCAAGTTGGGTAAGGAAAAGACCAAACTACCCCTTAAAAATCTGGATTGGACTTTCCTTATTCCAACAACCCAACTTCCAAAAGGAATAACTCACTCATCCGAACTCGGAATCGCCCAAAATTAGCGGCGTTGGAAAGATCATTCCAACCATATCTAGAACTACACTTAACTCATCCTGAGCTAGGAGTTATGGTCGTTTGAAGTTGACCAAAAACTCGCTTTAACTTGCTTAAAATTTTCTAGATTTCCTTACACTTTTCAAAAATAACTATTTCCAAATTTTAAACTTCCTTCTAGTTCTTTCTAGTTGCGAGATGTTACAAAAATGCCCCACAAATCTTTCAAAGAAAGATGGATAAAATATTTTCTGAAAAAGAATTTCGAATTGTCTACATAGACGATATATATATATATATAT
>JAJOON010017239.1:0-14740 GCA_029582645.1 Solanum megistacrolobum
CTCCAGATAACCCTAATATCACCACTGTTGCTGGTATTGACCTCAACCATGCAAATATCTCCGGATACTTACCTGAAAAACTTGGTTTATTGACTGATTTAGCCGTCTTTCATATAAATTCCAATAGATTTCAAGGCTCAATCCCGAAATCTTTTTCTAAGCTTCGAATTTTATTCGAACTTGACGTGAGTAACAATCTTTTTTGTGGTGAGTTTCCTTCCGTTGTGTTATCTCTTCCTTCTTTGAAATTTCTTGATATTAGGTATAACCAATTCGAAGGAAAAGTCCCTTCAACCCTTTGGGATCGAACACTCGATGCTCTTTTCATAAACAACAACAAATTTCAATTTTCATGGCCTAAAAACTTAGGTAAATCACCCGTTTCTGCTTTGGTTATGGCAAATATTAATGTAACGGGGTGTATACCATCAAGTATAGCAAAAATGTCAAAAACACTAAATGAGATTATTCTCTCGAATTCGAGTTTAAGTGGATGTTTACCACAAGAATTAGGGTTATTGAAAAATGTTAGGGTTCTTGATGTGAGTTTTAACAAGCTTGTTGGTGAGTTGCCGGAATCAATTGGTGGAATGAAGAAATTGGAACATCTTAACGTGGCACATAACAAGTTTTCCGGTGAGATTCCGATGAGTATTTGCTCGTTGCCAAAGTTGGAGAATTTCACTTACTCTTATAATTATTTTTGTGGTGAACCAAAGATTTGTCTCAAGTTGAAGGATAGAAATGATAAGAAGAATTGTATACCATATCGACCATCACAACGTTCAGAAAGTGAATGTAAGACATTTTATTCACGAGGTCCGGTGGATTGTAGTTCATTTGGTTGTAGATCACCACCACCGCCACCTCCACCACCGCCGCCACCACCGCCGCCGCCACCTCCACCACCACCAAAATCACATTATTACCATTATCCTTAAAGTGATTGATGAGTTGTGTTTATTTGACTTTTGTTTGGTTTTACGTGATTGGATAGGTTTTGTATTGAAAGGGAAAAAAAGGAATAAAAAAATTGTTCGTTGAATAAACTATACATGTAAGAAAGTTAGACTCTTTTTTTTTTTGTTATTGTTTTTTTGTCATTTTTCTATCATTGGATTTGGATATATACATTGACTTTGATTATGTTATAATGCTAAGGGATTTAGACTTGGTATTTTATTTAGTTTCCTCCTTTTTTTGTGCAAATAATATGTACCATGATGTTCTAGGTATAATTTTTATATCAAGTATGAATCTTCAGCCTTAAGCATCTCATTGGCTAATTCAAGTAGCAAAAATATAATTTGAAAACACACACAATTTTTGAAAATATGCTTATGGGCTATTGCCTTTTATTTAATAAACGAATGAGAATACACGATTTTTGGAAAAATATAATTTGAACCGAAAATGTTTAATTGGGACATTTATTAGGAGTCGAGTTGTTCAATTGAAAAATGACTCGGTTCAACTATTTAAATAAAAAATCCTGACAAGTTTAAAAATTTAGTAATTAACATATTAAGCCTTCATTTTCTAAAAGAAACTCTATGCCCGCTAGCCTTGCCATTCCATCGAGACAGAATTTGAAACTTGCTATCCCTCTTACCTTAGCAGGCAAAGATTTACCTCCTTGAAAAGGATAATTCATTTGAATCGACATGTCACTTGAGAGTTCAACTACATTACCAGAATTCATGTTATATATTTGAAAGAAGTTGACCTTCTTGCGTCTCGCATAGGGGTGTCAAAAATGAACCCAAACATAGGTAACCCGTCCAATCCGCCCAGAATTTTAAGGGTTGGGCTCAAGATAATTTGAATTGAGTTCAATCTCAACCCATTCAAGTCTAACCCATTTTAAGAGAATCCTGAATTGAGCCCAATTCAATCTCCAATTTCAACCCGTTTTAAAACTCTTTACTAAGAGATGTTCTTATATTAAAGGTATGAATTATTATCTATTTATCATCTTTTAGGATTTATCTATCCATTTATTACTTTTTAAAAAAAAAATATTGAGCTGAAATTCAAATTGTGATTATAAAAGTTAAATATCACTATGTTAAAATTATTGAGATTAATCGGGTCAACTTGGGCGGGTCATTAGCCCATTTGAACCCAATCCATTTGAGCCTAAAGTAAACTTGAGTGGATCAAGACCCAACCCGATTTATATTTCAACCCATTTTAATATCTCCAATTTCAATCCAACCCGCCCATTTGACACCCCTAGTCTCGCATGTACACTCCACTTCCCGCCAAACCCCTTTTCTCCTCGATCCACAAAGACAAACTATAGAAATGGTGCCACCAATTCATCACGAAATAAATAACTCACTAAATCGGGATCGCTAACTAATACTAACCCCCACCCTTCTCAACCACAAACCACGAAAAGAGCCAATATCGAGCCCACAGGCTAAAATCAATTTTTGGAATAAGACTGAGCCCATTAGTTAATAGTCCATAATAAAAAGCCTAATATCTAAATGGGCCAATAAGGTCTCATTAGGGTTAAATTGCTAGGGTTTGCCATTGAAGCCGTCGTCGAGCTCACTATAGTTCTGCGTTTCTCTCTCTTACCATAGCTCAGAAGCTCGACCATGGCCGTCGGGTATACTCTCTTTCTCTCTCTACAACTCAAAATTCACTTTTTGCAACATTTATGCTTGAATGTACATTTTTTTTAACCTCTAACCTTTTTTTTGCAATTTTGTTGTATTACAGTAAGAACAAGCGAATTTCCAAAGGCAAGAAGGGAGGAAAGAAGAAGGCGTAAGTTCTATTTTCCTTAGTTTTATACCAAAGTTTCAATCCATTTTGTTAAATTTGTTTTAAATGTTTATTTTGTCTAGTCCCCCTATCAGTATTGCTATTTAGTATAGTATTACCTGTTGTTTTCATTGCTTCAGTTATCGTATTATTTGGTTGTTGTTACTGGTGTTGCATTTCCGTATTTGATATGAGCCAAGGGTTTATCGGAAACAGCCCCTTTATGTTCTACTCTCCCTGTACCCCGGTTGTGAATTACACTGTATATGATGATGTTGTTGTATTTTGTTGATTTGATTCTTTTTGGTGGGTACAGAGCTGATCCATATGCTAAAAAGGATTGGTATGATATCAAGGCTCCATCAGTATTTGGTGTCCGCAATGTAGGGAAGACCCTTGTTACCCGTACACAGGGTACAAAGGTAATTATTTGCTTGAGTCTTAGTTTTTAAGAGTATTTGTGTTTATGACTATATCATGACATGCACTATATAACATATATTTTGGAATGTTAGAGATAGATAGGTATTTTTAGCGGTTTGCTTATGTAGTTTTGGATATTGGTGGGTAATTGAAGTTCTCGGTGATATTTTTTCTGATGATTTAGTGGTATTTATCATCAATTGATGACGTTTAGTGGCTTAGGAACAGCTGAAGTCTGATCTGATGTGTCATTGTGCTAAATGTAATGGAATCAACTTATATCGTGTAGCTGAGAAATTTGCAAGTTTTGTGATTTTAGAATCTTCATTTAACCTTTTCTTAAACATGGTTAAGAATGTTGACTTTAGTCATTTGATTGGATTGAGAAATCTAGATGAAGCTTGACGTATGGGGAAGGTCTCTGCTAGTGAAAATGCTAACTATATTATATGAAAGTGAACTTTACGTAGCGAAAGTAGTGCTGTCTCCCAGGATAGAGAAGGATTAATTGAGTTCAAGCTCTATTTTGACATAAATTCGGAATAATATTGGAAACCTCTTCTGAGTTTTGAGTCAATTGGACTAAATTATGGGCATAGTATTACTATCTTCTTGAATTCACAATTGTTAAGGTATTCACCCTTTTTTTAGCCATAGTAGTTGGTGTGAATTGTGAACTATATATAAAAAAACATGATGTAATGAATCTTAATGTTATTCCTTCATTCCAGATTGCTTCAGAAGGCCTGAAGCATCGTGTGTTCGAAGTGTCATTGGCTGATCTTCAGAATGACGAAGATCACTCCTTCAGGAAGATTCGTCTGAGAGCTGAAGACGTCCAAGGAAGAAATGTCTTGACAAACTTTCATGTATGACAGTGAACTCAACTTTTTTCCTACCTATTCTTATCAAAATCCTCCTACCAACTTTTTTTGGTTAAAATGGTCAGGGTATGGACTTCACCACAGATAAGTTGAGGTCACTGGTAAAGAAATGGCAATCATTGATTGAGGCTCATGTTGATGTTAAGACAACTGATAGCTACACCTTGAGAATGTTCTGCATTGGCTTTACCAAAAAGCGTCCAAACCAACAAAAAAGAACCTGCTATGCACAGTCAAGCCAGATTCGCCAGGTAAATGCAAATGCTTGTTCAAATCTTAACAAGTTTTGTTCTAATTGTGATATTAGCAGTATTAGTTGTGTGGTAAATGGAAATGTTTGGTTTAAATTTTCTCGAGTATTCGTTTTGATGTGCACTAGTCAGTAGGCAATAGAAATAATGTAAGGATGAGTACTAGTGCTTACACTTCCCGATCCTGTATTTTGCTAAAATCATTGATCTCTACTCTTTTTTCAAAATAATTGTTTTTAGATTCGTCGCAAGATGCGTGAGATCATGGTTAACCAAGCACAATCGTGTGATTTGAAAGACTTGGTCCTGAAGTTCATTCCTGAATCAATCGGTAGAGAGATTGAAAAGGCAACTTCAAGCATCTACCCTTTGCAGAATGTGTTCATTCGCAAGGTCAAGATCTTGAAGGCTCCTAAATTCGACCTTGGGAGGTTGATGGAGGTAATTTTGTCGTTCCCATCTCGAGTAATATTAATTTCCATTTCTTGTCAATTTCAGTATTACCAAACTCTTAATTTTTCAGTATTAATGTGGAGATTATTGTTTCTTGGTTGTGGTAGGTTCACGGTGATTACTCAGAAGATGTCGGTGTGAAGGTGGATAGACCGGCAGAGGACGTTGCAACTGAGCCAACTGAAGTAGTTGGAGCTTAAATATGTTAAAGATTTTCATAATCTGTTTTATGAACTTGCTTGTGGCTTAAATAGTTTTTTCACTAAATGAGTTAGTAGGTTACCTTCATGTATTACTTATTTTGTTTCTTGAAAGTTTAGGAACAGATTCAGAAGGAAATTTTACACTACATTATATGATGTTTCCCAGTAAAAATGGGTAATGCTTTTACAGTTTACCCACTCTATTTTTAATTTTTGCTTTGTGTATTTGTCTTAAATCCACCAAAGTAAGATTTTTCTGATAGATGCCTCTGAACTCACTTTGTGAAAGTGAATACATATATGGGTCATAAGAATTACTCCAGTATTCACTTGGAAGAATTATAAGTTATTTGAAAATTAATGTGTGATATGAAAATTTAAATTTCAAATTTGTTTATATTAGTACATTCAACATTCAAGTATGAACAATACTTCTAATATTCTTTGCTTAAACGTCAACCAAATACAATTTTAATTTTATTAATTTCAAGTAAAAACGCCTACTTAGAGTTTCTGGTGGGTGGAAATAAGCATTTTAATCTTGGATAAATTGTAGAATATATTATTATTAGGTTGGTACAATCTTTATTTTTGTATTATTTCTATCTTATTCCGGGAATTTTTTAGAAAAGATAGGTTAAAATTTGAAATAAATTTATTCTAATTTATCTTTCTTTAAAAACTGAACACACATTTTAAAATATATTTTGTATTTTTTATTTTTAATTAATTAATGTAGTGAACCAAATACCTAGACTAGATTATGATATTGCAATAACTTGTTCCCATTCAAATGATCCCTTAGTGTCTGATCTTAGATTAGACTTAAAGGTGTGTTCGGTAGAAAGGAAAGTGTACACCTGTTAACTGGAGCATTCATGCTCCTCCTCACATGTCAAAATTATCTCAGCCTCGTTTTTTTCATTTTGTCCACCTCAAAGGTCACTATATACCTTCCTCCTAGTCGACAATAATATTTTTTCAATTTTACCTATCAGCTTTTGAAGACAAATGAACACAAATTTGCAAAAAAGAGAAAGAAAGTATCTAGTTAAGAGACTTGTAGAAATGTATATGCACAAGCTGAAGCATAGTGGCTCCATGCAACACCTAATATTAGATACCATCAAACTGATAACACTTTTAGAGAGTTTCAGAAAGATTAAAATTACAAAACACAAAAGCATTGTTAAAATTCTTTAGGCAGTTAAAAGTCTAAAATAACTGAAATAATAGCCATGAGAACAAAGCTTATTTGGAATTAGATCCAACCTAACTCTTAACACTTCCCCTAAAACTAAACAAGAATCAGTTTTTCAAGAAAAGGTTAGAACCATTAGACGCGATATCTGATGCTGCCATTATTGCTGCTGCTGCTACTTGAAGGTCTAAAGCAACACATAGGACTCTTCTTTTTCTTCTCGCTGTTCCTCCTCCCGATATGGATGAAGTTCTTCAGTATGATCCCTGTGCTGCTCCTGGAAAATTTGCTCCTAACTTTGCTTTTCTTTTCGTCATCCAGTTTCAGCAAAATGTACTGAATTTTCTGAATCTCTAGCTGCAACCGCCCTATCTTCTCAGACCCTTTTCTTGCCTGTTCTGCCACTCGCTTTTGACGGATATTCATGACCTCTTTCGAGTCTGCTGAACCACTGCTTGGAGAATAGGATGTACTTTCCTCTGTATTCTTCATCAATTGGCTATTCAAATTCACCAGATGTACGACTGTTTCCTCAACTTCTTGTAGCTGCTCCTTGACTGTTTCAAAATCAAAATTTTTGGGTTTTTTGGCCTTTTTGTTTGCCTCCAAATTTCTTCTCAGGCTATCAACAGTCAATTGAAGACTCATCAATTTCTCTGCATCGGAAGCAAGTCGCTTGAGAATCTTCTTGTTCATTTCTTGATTTGCCTCAGATGAGTTCATTGATAACTCTAACTTGTCCACACCCAACTCCTTCTCCACTTCTGATTCTGTAGGTGGATGTTTGCTCCTCCACTCCAAATTCCTAAATTGGTTGTGCATGATAGTCCCCCCCACCGTTGGATGATTTGCCCGTTTCTTCAAATCATTCACGCTACGACTGAGGCTGCCGCCTTCTGCAGTTTCCCACAGCTCAAGCATCTGATCGTCTACTCTCTCTGCCGCAGAATGAGCTCTTTTAATTCTTTCTGGTGAGCTATCAGAAACATGATCAAGTGGTATATCTTTCATTAGTGTCCCATTTTTGGCTTCAAAGGACTTAGGTTTTGTCTTCCGTCGATTACGGTCATCATCATGCTCCTTCTGGTGACTCCTCCTTCCTGCAACCTCATGTTTTTCTCGATCCAAACTGGGCCGAGATTTTATTGACTCAACTTCACTTGCAGTACTATCTCGACCAGGCTTGATGTGTGAAGGTTGATGTAAAACAGGCGTGTTCATGTCTTCCACTACTTTCTTAACTGCTTTAATCCTAGTCCTCAGCTCCTGCAAATCAAGAACGCCTTTTGGCATGATGGAATGACCATCCGTCAGCTTGTTGGAGCTAATTTGACCGGACTGAACCTCAATTTCAACACACTGCAAATACAAACAAGAAAGAACAAAATTTCAGCAAACAGTTGGAGATAATTGCTACATTCTAAGCTTGAAGCCCAAGAACAGAGGAAGTAAATGAGAATAACACTTAGGAATGCTGATGCTTCCCGTCAGATATGTTCTGGAGCACTTCAATTAAGTTTTCAAGTATACCCACAAGTCAACTCCGAAATAATAATACGAGTGTTAAAGTAATGTTTGTTCAACTTGATAACCGTTGAGAATCTATTGCATGTTATGACTCTCAGCAAATATGGAAGAAACTTTTGAGTAATCAAATCACTTATTGATGTTATAAAGCAATGGGCATGTACAGAAAGACCAGAGGTCCATTCAAACCTAAACACAGAGAAAAAGAAAAAACCCAACACTGCTTACTTATGATAAAGTACATTACCTTTGCTTCCTGAGAGCGAGCTAGATTAAATTTCATGAGGAGCAGAGCATTATGCTCAAGCGAAACAATGTCATCCCTCAGAGAAGCAATTACAGGAGCATATGAATGTAACTGTGACTTCAGTTCTCCAATTTCACCTTCCATCGAAATCATTTTTCCTTTCATTCGCTGAATCTCCAAACCCTTGGAAGCATTTTTATCCTCGAGGCTTTCACACACCTCAGTCAACTCATTCATTTTGTTTTCCAGTAGTACTTCACGAACAGAGGAGATCTGGAGATCAAAATAAAAGGTTGCTGCCTCTGCCTCCCATAGTTCAAACTCATAGTTCTTCTCTTGAAGCTCTGAACTCAGATATTCTTCTCGCATTCGTTGCTCTTCAATTTCTTCATGCAACTTACCCAGTTCAGCTACCAAGTTCATATTCACTTCCCGAAGGACTTCAATTTCTTGGTTTTGAGTGGTATTTGTACTTGATATTTCAAGCATCTTCTTTTCTAGAATTTCATTTGTCAGTATGGATTCTTGACGGTCAGTTTTTAGCACATCCAGAGTCGTACACAATTCCGAGTTCAAATTCTCAGATGCTATAAGCTTCTGCTTGGCTTCCAAGAGTCCTGCTTCCTGCTTATCAATTATTTCTTTTCCAGTGGAAAGTTCCAACTTCAAATGATCGTTCGATTCCCTTACTTCATAGAGCTCCTCTTCCAGCCTTTGAACTGATTCCTTCAGGAGTAAGTTTTCAGTTTCCTTCATTTCCAGCTTCTCCTTCAATATGCCCATTTCCTTGTCAAAGTCACTGATAACACCATGAAGATTGTGCATATCTTCAGATATTGACTTCAGCTCAGCAGATTTCTCACTACCAAAACTACTCCAAACTGTAGAGAGATTGCTAAGAGTAAGTGTATCGAGTAAGAGTGTATCATTTTCCTGCCCCACCATCAATTTCTCCTCCCTGATCTCTGTGATCTTTTGCAACAAAGTTCTATTCTCCTCAAGAACTTGGGAGTATTTCTTTTTTAATCCAGCATAAGCTGTCTGCAACTGATCATGCTTGACACAGAGACTCCCAACCTCTGCATCAAGTACAGCGGTTAGTTGACTGCCTTTGCTCACTTCCAGTCCCAATATCTTATTCATCTCCAGAAGTTCGTGATTGTCTTTCTGCACTGTGACAAGCTTCTCTGCCATGATATTGAACTCCTTCTCTACAGATTTCTTCACTGACTCAAGTTCAAAGGCCTCTGATTTCAGCTGTGTAAGTAAAGTTACGAGAACAGAGTTTTCAACAAATACCTGCTGCTTATCATCCTCACATTCTCTGAGCGAACATTTTAGATGCTCGATATTGCCCAAAATATGATGAAGAAATGTTTGCTCATTTTCCACCCTATCTTCAGATACAAAATCAGATTCATTGTCAAGGGCCTTGAAAACCCGATATATCCCCAGTCTCAACCTTTCGATTTCATCTAGCAAAACTTCTGCTTCTACCTGTTGCTCAAGGCTCTCATTCTCTAACTCTGTAATCAGTCTGTCAGCCAATTTTGATGCCTCAACATGTTTCTGACAGTCCACCAATAAAGTATAGTTCTTTTCTTCCATGTCTTGGATGAATTTCTGCAGGATGAAAATTTCACACTGGGCTTTCACAGCTCTGTCAAGCTCCTCTTCAAATTCTTTCTTCCTCCACTTACTTTCTTCTTTTAGGAGATGAATATGGTTCTCCATACTCAGTAATCGGGTCTCACTCTGATGAGTAAGTTTTGCCCTTTCTTGTTTCTCCATTCCAACTGCAACTCTCAGTTCTTCAACTTCTAAGCTAGTTGCTTTTTTGTCCTTTTCCAGGCAAGAATATTTTTCTTCCAATCCTGTAAATCTTGATTCCAGATATTCTAGTCTCCGTTCAACATTTTCCAACTGAAGCTCTAGGCTACCTCTTTCAGCAAGAAGATTGGACTTCTCATTCTTCAGCAATTGGCAGATCTCTTCTAAACCCTTGGATTTTTCCCTCAGACCTTCAAGTTCAATTTTTGCACCAAAAAGAGAGTTCTCAAGAACAGCATTTTTCTCTAGGAGTTTCTGCATGCTATCAGTTATAATTTGCAACTGAGATAGCAAAGAACCTTTCTCAGCAACAAGGGTCAATTTTTCTCCATTGAGAATTTGGCAGGACTCTTGAAGTCCCCTCACCTTTTCCTGCGATCCCTGCAACTCGCCATTCACGTCTGAGAGGGAACTCTCCAAAACAGCCTTCTTTCTCAGAAGTTCATCCATGTCCTCCAGCTTTTTGTGAAGGACTTCTTTCTCCTTTCTGTCCTTCTCAGAGATTATTCTCAGCTCTGAGCTTTCTTCCTGCAAGTTCTTTATTGAAGACTCGATACACTCAGGGTTTAAACCTGCACTCTTCACTTGCTCCACCAAAGCCTGGTAGCTCCTGTTTAGGTCCTTGATTTCCTCGTTCAAACATGAAATGTCTTTCTGAAGTTTGTTATTAAGTTTCACTTGTTCAGCAACCTCCTCTTCGAGTCTCGTTTTCATCTTCCTCAGGCTAAGGATTTCATTTTCCAGATTCTCCTGTGAGAAGGTTGAGGACAATTTCAGTTCACTCAGGCTTTGATTTTCATCCTTCATTCTCCAAAGTTCATCTTCCAAACTATTTTTGCTTGTTTCCATGTCCTTCAGAAGTTGAAGACCATTTTTGAGCTCCAATGCCAGCGCTTTCTGCTCCTCTTGAGATTGAGAGTGCAAGTTTTGCAAAGCCAAAAGCGAGGCTTCAATTTGTGCATGCCTCAAGTGCTCATTTTGCAAATCACTTTGAAGTTTCTCCAGCTCCCTTTGCTTCTGAGAAAGCTCTTGATCTTTCATAGTTATCTTCTTTGCCAAGTTATCTGCCTCAGAGTGCAATGACTGATTTGATGTCTCCAGCAGAAAACACTTCTCTTCAGCATTTCTAAGCTTAGCAGCACCCACTGAAAGCTCACCATTAAGGCGTTTTACATCCTCTTGTGCACGAGATAGTTCATTCTCAAGTTTGGATATTTTCTCCAGACAGTTTTTATACTCAAGGACTGAGACTTCTTTCTTTTCAGTTAGCTCCATAACAAGATCTTTCAGTTTCTTTATCTCACTTTCAGCTCTATCGGCTTTCTCACTAAGAAGTCTGGATTCTTCTTGAGACAGCAAGAGTTTTTTCTCCAGTTCAGATATCTGTTCCAGGCATTGTTTGTACTGATGAAAACAACAGTCCTTTTCAGACTCTAATTTAAAGATCTCATTCCTCAGATGCTGAACTTCACTTTCCGCCTTAATTGCTCGCTCATTTACTCCTTTTGTGTCTTCATGTGCTTGAGAAGCCTTATCCTCCAAACTGGATATCCGTTCCAAATACTCCTTGTGTTTGCTCAATGCAGCATCTCTTTCAGCCTCCAGTTTGACAAGTGATTCCTTCAACTTCTGAGCTTCATTTCCCGCTTCACTGGCCCGTTCATTGAACTTAAGGGAGTCCGTGTGTGCAGCACTGAGATCCCTCTCTACAGCAGACAACTTTTCCAGGCATTGCTGATATTGCAGGAATGTAGTTTCTTTTTCCACCTCGACACCAGCTAGAGCTTCTTTCAACATTTGAACTTCGCCTTCAGCTTGACCTGCACGCTCTGACTCAGCAAGAACTTTGGCCTTGAGGTTTTCATTCTCAATTGATAATTCAGAAACTTGAGAATGCAAACTTTGTTCTTTTTCTTCTGTATTGCCGCTCAATCCTTTCTTTAACGTCCCCTCGAGGAACTTTGAGTTCTTTAGCATTTCTTCTCCAGCCCCAAGCATCTCATACAATTGTTTTAGACCCCACTCACTTGCTCCCTTATCATCACCACTCTTCTGCACAGCATGCATTCTTGACAGCAATAACCCCACTGCATGCTGATGCAAGTCACCTGTATCAGGAAAATCATGAGCTCCACGCAACACTTCTGGACTATGTAGCTCTCCTGCATGTGCGGAAGATTTCACTGGTGAATCTTCAAGAAGAAAGGGTACTTGGTCGGGAAATGCCTCTGACATGGTTTTCTGAGCCTGCTTAAGTTCGCCTGATACATGGTCATATCTTTCAGCTAACGCTCGGTATGCCCTGTAGAACTCCTCAACTAATTTCATTAGCTCAGGCCTTTTCTTGTAGTACATTTCAGCCCTTCTTGCAAATGAATCGGCATCTTCTTCAATGAGCTTGATCATTGCCTTCACTTTAGAGTCCATTTCTGCGAAAATAATAAATAAAACAGGTTAATTCCTCATTTTGGATGAGACCATCCATTACAAAGAGTTCGTACAAACTTTTCCAGTTAAACAAGCAGGAGACGTTAAATCAATAAGGCGAAGTCCCTATTTAGTTTCAAAAGCCTTTGCCATTATCAGTAAACTAAGTAGGGCTTGCGGTCCCCTGTGAAAATTTTAAAAACATTAAAGATGTAAGTTAAGTTTGTGAAAAGTCTGAGGGAAGCCCAAAACACCCTTCACAGAAGATCTACCTCAGAAGGGGGACATAACGTAAAGACTAGTTAGAACATAGACTCAAGGTAAAAGCCTTGGAATGGTAGTCTTGCTTTTGGGCAGAAAGATAAGTTATGTAGGCACTCCAACCATTTCGTGCAAATGTAACCTACAGTAGAGAAGGCCAATAGAACAATGATACACACATTAAATACTCGGGTGAAGAACCTCCCATGTTGAAAAAAAAAGGGCAGCCCAGTGTGAGAAGCATCCCACTTTCATGCAGGTTGGGGGAAGATCCGCACACCAAGGGGCTCAAACCCATACCTATAGGTCACATGGAGATAACTTTACCATCGCTCCAATTCAAAAACCTCCCAACTTGAAAACCCCAAAAAATTGCAGGAAACCAAATTCCCAGGCACATTATATACATATGCTCCACAATGGCCACATTGTTTAAATACAAGATCTTATAGAAAAAGCATAAAGAGAGACACAGGGCAAAGCATTTGAAAAAGGAGTATGATCTGATCGTGCATGAAGCAATGTTTTGAGAATAAAAGGGACACACTTGAGCATGTATGAAACCTTTCAACACAATACAATAAAAACAATAACAAACTCTAGGTGGCAAATGTATTTGTTTCTTTTGATGCTTTCATGAAATGCAAGAAGCAGATGGTATCAAGTTCAACAATCATAGTTCGATTCGAGTGCAATCATCCTGTATTTAGAAATCCCTATTTATGGTTTGGTAAAAAAACACAACATAGAAGACACAATTAAAAACACTAGAGATCTCGTTGTCCTGATAAAAATGTATAAAGAATTAAGCAATGACAAGGAGAACAAAGACAAAGGGAACCAAGTCTCTAGATACTCACCAGTAAGATTCTCTTGAAGCCATTTTGAGTTCTTAGGGATATGACTATCCCACCACCACGAGTACTTGCGCCTGGAGTTGGAATGTGGCAAGGTTGCCATGACTCCAGCAAAGAACAAAAAAACAACTGGATTTATTCTTGCAAAATACTGGAAATTTTACACTTTAAAGTGCTCAACTACCAAGCCCCTGAAGCAAAGAGAAAAGAACAAAACATCAAGAAGAAAGCAAAAAAAAAAAACAATTTTGGGGTACAGGATCAAGGCCTAGAGATCATAACTATGTGAAATGAAAATTGAAGCTAATACATTAATGCAAAGTACCTGCTCTGCCAGACACAAACCACAGCTGCAGCTACAGTTACTTTTCAACTTAAAAGTTCCAATGCCAGTGTACCAAAGGCAACCTGAGCAGGAAAAAAAAGAACTGTTTGAGAATCAAGCCTTATACATTACAAACTGTTAATTATAAACTATGAATATCTCAAAAACATGGAAAAATTATCCATTTGATAGATAAGTATATCTCATAGAGATTCAATTGATACACACATCATAATTTAACAGAATTTTCCAAGAATTCACCAATTGACAAGATTTATCAAGTCCATACAAGAAAGAATAGAACTTCTAATTCTGATCAAGGCCTCATAAATAGACTTGTCAAGTAGCAAAATCAGAATGGAGAAATTTTCATTAACTCTTAATTAACCAAGACTCTTTTTTTCCCCTGATTATCAAGATTTACAAAACTCCAACATGAAAACTAAAGATTCTAAGCAAATGAGCAAAATTAAAACCACAAAAAAATCAATCTTTTTTTAAGAATCAAACAAAAACCCCACCAGAACAGCAAAGTCTACAACCCAAAAACTGATACAACAAGTGACATTGACACACAAAACCTCAAACACAGAAAACAGTTCCACATCAAGAAACAAGCAAAAAAGATTGGATCTTTACAACAAAAAACCAAAATCAGAAAGTTACCCAAGATAACAGAAATCTGAATTAACAGAAGTCTGATTAGCAGCTATGATTTTCAAGAACCAACTAGCTGCTTCATTCCCTCTTACCCCATTTCCTTTCTTGCTCTCCCTTTCTCATTCACTCTCTCTCTTTCTTTATCCTCTAGTTGGTACAGTGTCAATGTGACAATCTGTAAAAAATAGACAAAATATGAAAAAAAATCCCTTCAAGATTGCACCTTTCAATATAGGTTCAACTATACACACTCTGTATAATGTATGTATGTATAGGTGGGGTGGGGTGGGGTCGGTTGGGGTCGGTTGGGGTGGGAGGGTGGGGTAAAAAAGTTGACGTTGTAAATGGAGTAAATGTGCAAACAAAAAAGGAAGTAATGATACTAATCAATTTGATTTCTTGAAAAAAAAAAA
>JAJOON010017240.1:0-28007 GCA_029582645.1 Solanum megistacrolobum
CGTGGTTCCACACTTGGTCAAATGTCCCTGATTTGTCCTCAACACATTCCTGCTGATCTACGGTCATCACCTACGGACCGTGAATGGACCTACGGTCCGTAGATGACCTCCGTGGATGCCTTTTTCTGCATTTTCTTCAGCTGTCTCTAAACTTTCGCATCTGAACACCTTTCCTGCAAAACATGATAAAACACATAAAAACCAATATAAAAAGGCCCTAGACACACACAACTTGTAAGTGAAATGTATTGGAAATACCGTAAACTCACGGTATATCAAGGTCTGGATTCGGTAAACAGAAGACTGGCTGACCAGCTTTCTCCGGGTGGTATAATGCGACATCCTTACGAAATAGAGTCCCAACTCCTCGATTGCATAACCAAGATAAACAAGGCATGGAATACTTGTGAAGACCAAGTCTTTCCTCTCCCTTATAAAATGACAAAAGAACAAATCATAAAGGATCAAGAGATAAACCAGAACTTGGCCGAAATGATGACCCAACTGGGTATCTTGAAAAGAAATGTCATGTACTTTGAAGTTCTGTACAATAAGGAAGCTAACTTCCTAGCTAATCAAAGGGTAAGTCATCGTGCATACTACTGAAGGCAGGGTGGTAACCAAGGATGGAACAGAGAGGGGGAGAAAGATAGATATATTCCTCTCCATGAGCGTGAAAAGCCCAAGGATTTTGAGAATGGTCGGATAGTAGATAATGTCTCACACATTCTAAATAAAGTCGAAGAGTTCGAAAAAGTTTTGAAAGAATTCAAGAAGGATGTTTCGACTCTCACCAAGATGGTGACTTCTCACTCTGTCTCGATCAAGCAGCTGGAGATCAAAATGGGCCAAATTTCGTCTCATCTAAACCCAAGACAACAAGGGGGGTTGCCTAGTGATACTATGGTTAACCCCAAGAATGAAGCTTGAATGGGGTACTTGCGTCGTGCCACTAATGCGTTTCTTGGAAGGCAACCCAAGTTTTTATTGCTTTATGTTTGCTTTTGAATAACGGGTGTTGATTGTGTAGGTTGAAAAGTGGAATGTGTTTGAGTAATGTAGGTTGGCGAGCCAAGAGTCCAGTCGGCAACTCACCGAAGAGGTCGGCGAGCCCGACGTGGACCGCCGTTGGACCCACAAAAATCTGAAGTGGGAGTCTTTAAAATTGGGGGGGCCAATGGCTTAATTGGTGACTCGCCGAACAGGTCAGCGAGCCCGATTCTGTCCGCCATTTGGACCCCCAAATTAACTGGAGGTCCTGTAAAACGCGGCGAGGTAAATGCGCCGAGTAGTTCGGCGTGGTCGACTAATACGGCCGAAAGTGCCGCGAAGTGAAAGGTTTTAAAAGGCCAAATGGTTTAAATTTTCAAAATCTTTCGCATTCTCTTATTCCTAACCCCATATTCTCTCACCCGCACCTTAGATATTTTATATTTTCATATTTTTATTGGTTTTTGCTCTTGATATTGTGCTCGGATTTGGATTACATTGCCGCCTAGCATATCAAATTCATAAAATTCAGCAATAAGGTTGGTTTTTCAAACCCCGAACTCTAGATTAGAAGTTGAACTAGAATACTTTTGATAAGTTTTTAATGTTGTTTGTTGGGCCTGTGTTGAATTGTGTTTGATGCGTTGTGGTGCCTATTTTGTGTTTTGAAATTATGCCTATTTGCTTAAAATGATGATTCCCCGAGTTTTGTGCATTTAAATTGTTTGTAATTTGTTGGCTTGTGGTTATTTTATGTTGGGTCTAGTTGAATGAAGTCTAAGTAACCCCCAATTGTGCTAAATGACGTACTTTGCCCAATGATGGAGCATTTAACGTCATTCTTAAGGGCATAAGTCATCAAATGGCCAATTTTGACCAAATCGGGGGAAGTTTGAGTACTCCGGAGGCATGGGTTGATTGAGTCTTGTCTTAATTGCATAATGTGTGTGTTTTGATTTTGTTTTCGGGGTCTGCGGGCTTGATATTTGGGAATAGGGGTCGAAATTTGGCACATTAGGCAATTTAGCAAGCTGGGTCGAGCTCGCCGAACTGTTCGACGGTTCGCCAGTGTCCCCCTTGATTGCCTTTAATTTCATGATTTGGATTAGTTAGAGTCTGTAAGTTTCGGCGGGAAGCCTGAGCTCGCTGAATTCACTCGACCGGCCGAAAGGTTCCATTGATCGCCCTCTCTGCACCACTAACCCCTAAAACACAGTGTAACATTCGTCGAGCTATTCTGAGCTCGCCGAAGGGCCATGTACATTGCCGACACACCATTTTTCTGGAATATTTTAGACTGATCCTTTTGGCAAGCCCAATCTGGTTCACCAAAGTGACTCGGCGATTGGTTTAACGAGACTTTCTGCTAATTTTCTTGAAATTATTCTAACTCTTTTCGATGTGTTTTGCAGATATGGCTAGGACCAATTGTGACGAAAG
This sequence comes from Solanum megistacrolobum, assembly GCA_029582645.1. Classification (NCBI taxonomy): domain Eukaryota; kingdom Viridiplantae; phylum Streptophyta; class Magnoliopsida; order Solanales; family Solanaceae; genus Solanum; species Solanum megistacrolobum. Next base: position 2,431 of record JAJOON010017240.1, read on the forward strand.
TGGAATGTCTCCCCGCAAACGAGCATGGGGGATCGTAATCAATGATGGAGCTGCTTCTTCTTCCAAAAAAAGCAAGAAAGCACCTTTGAATGGAGGCAAGGGCAAGGGCAAAGCGCCCGTATGTGAGAGATCGGAGCATAACTCTGGCAGTGATGGGGATTATGTTAATTCTCAGGCCTCATTTTTTTAGCCTAGGAGCATAACTTTGGCAGTGATGAGATTCGTGCCAGAGTTCATCAAGATCCATCTAGGAACCCTGAGTCTACCCCTCCAACTACTGATACAGTGCCAGCTCTGGCACAAACGGTGGTTCCAGCACCACCAGTTGAGGGTCCTCTTCCCCAGCTACTCAACAGGCTAAAGGCCGAGGGATTGAGGACCATTCTTAAAGAAAAGAGATTGTCCACGGATGGTCTGGTGGACAGGTACCCTCTTGTGTGGGACACACTCTGGTACCACAGGGTAGACTTATTCACCAGGCCCCATGGCCCATATATTCCCACCTGGATCCGAGAGTTCAACACTGAATACAGTGACTTAGTAGCCCAGGGGAAGAAGAGGGCCAATGCCTTCAGACCGGTAGAGTTTGTGGTAGTTCGGAGGAAGACAGTGGGATGCAACAATGATCATATCAATGCTACACTTGACAAAGCTACAAGGTTTGAGCATGATTACGAGGGCATGACTACAACACAGACACTCTGGATGACCTAAAGGGCTAGCTTGCTCCCCTAATTTCTGATACCACTCCAAGGTGGGTTAAGGCTGGAGTCCAAATTGAGAAGAAGGACTTGAATATAGCAGCCACGTATTGGTTTGGGGAGAAGAAGGACTTGAATATAGCAGCCACGTATTTGTTTGGGTTCATCAATAGTACTATTATGCCGTCGTAGAATGAGTCCATCCTCCGCCACCTAAAGGCAACCTTTCTTGGATCCATCATCGCCAATAAGTGGCTTAACTTGGGACTAATTATAGAGCAAGAGATTGCCGTGAGGGCCAAACAACGCCAGACATCCTTGCCATTCCTAGTGCTTATTACAGAGCTATGTTGGCGGGCTGGAGTTCTTCTTAATGAGAAGAAGGACATTGAGGTCACACCCACATCCTCCACAGACATCTGATGCATTGAGGCCAAGTACACACGGGATGAGGCGGATAGGAGGAGAGCAACTCTGGTGGATACATCCCCATAGGTTGATGTTGAGACTATACTTGTAGAGGCAACTTTGCCTACTCCGGCCTCCAGGCTTTCATGTACATCTACTTCAACTCTTTCCCAGGCCCCAGGTTCTACCACTGCCTCCCAGCCTTCTACTTCAAGTACCACTACCTTGAGGACTCCAATCACTCAGGCCATGCTCCTCAAGATGGGGCACGTAGCCTATTATGCAGATGTGCGGGCATCTCGGCTAGAGGCCAATGTGCCTTGGATTATTGAGCAAGCCATCTTAAATTCTTTGACACCCCTCTATACATCTATTTATGATATCACAGCCAGAGTAGAGACTTGTGAGAGTCGATAGGGGATTACTACTGAGGTTACAACTTTGACAGCTGAGGTTTCTGAGTTGAGGAATGATGTGGTCCATCTGAAGTCCACATACTTCACTTCATTGTTTGAGTCAATAGAGGTCCCTGAGGTCCCGGGTACAGATGTCCTGGACAAATTTATTATGCCTATTGCTACCACCAGAGACGATATTATGGAGGATGTTACTGCTGATGAGTCCAAGGCTGAGACCGATCAGGAGCAACTTGGGGAGCGAGATGAGGATTTGTATGAACATCTAGCCACCTTGGAGAGTGCTATGTTCGAGACAGACCGACAGAGGTCATTGCGTGACACCACTATGGCTGGGTCGAGTGCGGGTACAACAAATGTTACACCGGGCATTGATTCCCCAATAGATGGAGCGACTAAGTAGACATGATCATTCTTTACCTCCCTCTCTCTTGTTTTTATTGACTTTGGTTGTTTTTAGTTGCATTTGAGGACAACTGCTTGTCTTTTGTGGGTGGGGTGAGGTATTTCCATACCTACCTCTTGTGTTTTGAATTTGTTTGTGAATATTGGTAAATATTGGGTTTTGTGTTATAATTGGTTTTGATCTTATCTTGTGGATACTTGAGCTTGGGGCTCCTTGTTTTGAATGGAAATGGTTTTGACCTATTTTGAAAAATTTGTGCCACCTGTTTTATGGATGAATGTGGTTGTTCTTGTGCAAATTTTAGTATCGGTTATGATCAATACCAATGACTTAAATAGTGCTCCTAATTGAACAAAATGAATGTGCGGCAACGATGAGCCCAAATGAAGTTGTATAGACAATGTGTGGACTTTTCGCATCTCATTGTGACTAGCCGATTATCGAATGAGTCTTGTGAAGAACATTGCACACTAGCTAGAAAGTGTGGAGTCTCATTTGATGTTGGTGCCAATGCCTTGTGTGATGAGTTTACCTTGAACATTGTGTGTGATGACACCTAGAATTTGCCCCGTTGGTCCGATTGACTAAGTGATGCAAGAACTTGAAATGATCTTAGGAAACAATTTTAAAAGAGTGAAACAATTTGACAATATACCTCTTTTATGGTCAACCTTGTTAGATGTTTGAACCTTGTTTGAATCCCTTTGAGCCTTATCATTTTCTTGGAAGAAACTTGAACAATTGTGATCCCTCTTTATCCATTCACCCATAACTCTCATGAAGTGTGGTTGGTTTGAATAGCCAACTTAGGTCAAAATCCTAAGTTGTGGGTATGGTGAAAAGAAAAGGTAATTCAAGAAGTGTGAACAATTCTCCTTTGAGCAACGATTTTGAAAAAGAAGGAATCCCTCCGTATAAAAAAAAATGAAAAAGTTGTGAATTAAGTGATGAAAATTGCAAAAGAAATGGGGTATTCGGAAGTCCATGTGAAAGTGAATAATGGGGTGAATTATGAACATGATCTAAATGTAGATGAAAAGGAAGAAAGTGATGTTTAGACCAAATTTCATGAGGGTAGCAGCCACTGAGCCTAAATGACCATACCTTCTCACTCAGCCCCGTTACAAGACTTGAAAAGACCTTTTTGATCTTGAGTGAGCTGAAACGAATGTTGATTGGAAAAGAAGGGCAAACCTAAAGGTGAAGTCATACATGTGCTCATCTTTGTGAGTGTGAGAGTCGTAAGTGATTCCGAAACTATAAATTGTTAAGAAATTGTGTGTGAAGATTGAATCATCTTTGTTGTGAGGGCAGTTGAGTACATTTGTTGAGCTTGAACTTGCATTTAAAGCAAGTATTGTGAACTTCAGCATCTTTGATACTGGTGAGTCACAATTTGAATCTTTGAGTGCATTGATCATTGCATGAGTAAGTTGAGTCTTGTTGTGTGCATTCATGTTGACTCTTGTGTAGCACTATTTGAGACATCCTTATTGAACTGCTGAACTTGAGTTTTACTTGAGGACAAGCAAAAGTTTATGTTGGGGGTGTTGCTGAGTCCGATATTTGGACTCATTTAGGGCTTCGTTTATATAGATTTAGTGTCCTTAAATGCTTAATTTGTGCCATAAACTTATGATAAACCCTTGATTTTCCGGTATATGGATTGAGAAACAAAGCAAGGACACTAACATGCAAAAAGGAACAAAACAAACTGAAGAATTGAAGAAAGACAAGTCTGTTGATCGCCAATAGCGTTTGGCGAATCGCCGAATGGCTAGTTCAACCACCAAAAGTTCCAGTGTGCCAGCCCTGAAGGAATAAACCAAGTTGACGACAAAAATGAGCAGTTGGTGCATCGCCAAGCAGTTTCACGAAGTAGTGATAGATTGCCCAAAGTTACAGAACCCAAGGATTCAAAATGCCAAGGCGAAAAGGTGATGGAAGAGATCAAAGGGCGGCTCACCGAGTGGTTCGGTGAGCCCGCTTACTTTGTCAAGTAGCTCTTCGAAGCTTATTTTGGCGATGATAAATTAGACTTTGAACATTTAGTTTAGTATCTTTTACATCTTTGGATATCTATTTTTCATTGAAACGTTTTAGAACAGTTTTCTCTTAAGTTTTTCTTAGTTTTTCAAGAACCTTAGAGATTCAATTTGGAGATTTTGGAAGTGGGTTTAAGATTTTCTTCAAATTGAGCCTTGTAACGACTAAATCTCTGTTACCCAGTTGATGGCTAATCGATTCGGTAATAGTTTTTAACCTTTTTATTATGTTTGGCTAAATCCCCAATTCTTGGGTTGTGATCATGTGATTATGGGTTGAGTTAGTTTATGGGTATTGTTAATTAATAGTGTAAATGTTGAATTGAAGTGAGTTTAATCATTAATTGAGGTTTAATTTATGAATTGTAGTTGCAAATGCAGTTCTAATTTTGTGTTCTTGGCTTGCTCGAGAGAGACATTTTAGAACTAAAATTATTGATTAATGATTTGTGGGTATAATGGTTGAGCTGGGTTTAGCTCGAGAGAGTGAATCCTAAACCCAATCCTACCCATTTACCTTGCAAGAGTGGATGAATTAAGGTGTGGGCTGTTCTTCACTGTTATGCTTGTTGATGTTCGTCAGAAATCACATGATTCGGGGTGGTTGTTCGAAAGAAAGCTATCTCCCCTATAGTCTAGCCTACTCACTGATTTTCAGTTGTTTACTAGTAGTATCAATTACCCATATATTGAATTTTCCTATAATCAATCACATCATGAGAATCCGTCTACCTGTTGTTATTCCAAATTGTTTGTGACTGCTATGTAGTTGATAGTTGAAAACTAAAACCCCCAATTTCACATTCGTGTCATCCCTTTATTTTGTTTAATGTCTTTTCCGATAATGTTTATTCCTTTGGTTGATTTGACTGCATTCATACTTCTTAATTGAATTTTAAATACGTACTGCTCCTTGGGGATTCGAACCCAACTCATTTAGTTGGTTTTTATATTGATTTACAATCGTTGACACTTAGAATTGGAAAAGTGTGCTTGAAACGTTAAAATCAATTATGGTCTAGACTTAGGCTAAGTGATGGTTATTTATACTTTTAGGCATATTCACCTCCATAAAAGGGGGGATTTGTAAATAAAGTAATATTTGATTGTTTTGTAGCAAATAAGTAAGCAGGATTCACAATTTGTAATATCAATATGAGATGAGACTAGGGCACATGTGCTCCCTACAAGTTCTTAACGTAGTAATCCTAATAATAGTATATCTTTCTTAGTGTTAACATGCACGTTGGTAAATTAGGTATCTCCTAAGTGATTGGTCATCCAAGTAGGGAATTTCACTACGCATCTTGGTTAGTCTACGAGTGTATTATTTACTAACCCTTACCCTTAAACCCAGATTAGCCCTCGCCAATTTTGCGTCAGGCTATTAGATAGCAGGTTATCACGCTAAATATCCCTTGTTCAATCTCTTTCCCAGTCATTACTTCCTTGGTCGAGCAAGTAGGAATGAGGTGAGTTCCAAGGTTACGCACCTTTAGAAAGCATTCAAAGCTAAGAGATTAACAATACATGCATAAACACTATTTTAGAATTACTAGATTATTAGTTTTACGTTGTTAATTACTCATGGTTCCCACAACCCTAGTTGTGGATTTAGTTATTCATACCTGAGTTATTACAATTCATGATAGGGTTAATAATATATATCATGAACTTACAATTAGAATAGATGAAAACAAGAATCATGAATTGAAGAACAAACACAAATTTCATAAACCAAACTTCAAGAATTAAATGCTAAAAATGTTTGCAGTATAATTCCGAAAGCTAAAACAAAGTATCTCAAAAAGTTCTAACAACCCAAAAACAAAATTTACAACTAATATTTATAGAAAAGGTTGAACCCATCGGTATCCCCCTAAAGTTGGCACCAACTTTCACTTAGACACCCTAATTAAACTTTGTTTATTTTAGACACCTCATGTTATGGTCCACTCTGTCATTTTGACACTTTTTTAATAATCAATCAAATCTATAAAGCGTTTGTAATACACTCACCGATGACGTGTCAAAATGACAAATTAAATAAAGACACGTGTCATATATATAAAAATAATTCTGAAATAATGATTTTGTAGTACAAAAAAAAGTGACCAAAGACTGAATGACATGTGGAATTTTCGCCCAAATTTTTTTATAACCCATCATCTTCTCCATCCCACCTACCCCAACTCCTGCGTTTTCTCCACTCTTCCCCCACCCACCCAACATCTTCTCCACCTCTACCCACCCTAACCCCAACCCCAACCCCATCCCCACCTACATCATCTTCTCGAATAGAATCACAAACTGACACATACTACTACTCAAATCTAAGTTGAGATTATTCATGAGTTCATTACTTTCCATTTATCTTCTTCTTTACAATAACATGGGCCTTCACATCGTCTTCTTTTAATTTTATTATATAATTATATTATAAGTTTAATGGGTTCAAATTCATTTTTTTTGTCCGTAGCATCATCAAATTTATTTCTCCATAAAAGGAGTTTAAGTTTTGGGAGATGATGGCTGATTGAGGAAGAAGATGGGAAAAATAAAATAAATTAAATGCTCAAATATGCATTTCATGCGCTGGTAATGAGTGTATTACACTCACTATGACATGTCAGCAAAAAATGTCAAAATGACATAGCGGGATATAACATGAGGTGTCTAAAATGAACAAAACATAGTTGAGGTGTCTAAGTTTAAAATTGGTGCCAAGTTAAGGGGGCCACCAATGGGTTCTGCCTATAAAAAAATAATCCTAGAAAATGTAGGAAAAGAAAGACTAAAGAAATCTGGTCTTGAGCCATGTCCCCTACGGCTGGTAGAAGGAATGACGACTTGTAGGTGCCTTCGTCGTTCAGCATTTAGTTAATATTCTAGTGGGTACCATTGACGGGCATGACCCACATCCGTAAGTCTAAACCCGACCCATCCTATTCAACCGTCGTTCATGGACTAGATCTCATCCTTCCTAAAGTTATCTACCACTCCTCATGTACGGCTCGTAGTGAAGACTATGGCTCATCGATTGCTTCAGTAACTCAACATATAGTTCCATTTATTCAACACTTCACCCTTGCGTTCTACCTATGACTCGTCGAAGGAACGATGGTACGTAGGTGGGTTCGTCAAACCTATTGTTTCAACACTTTGAATACCAACAACTTCAAAACTTATTCCTGCAAAACTAAACTAAAATACCATCATATCTGATAACAAAATGCTTAAGACACACAAAAAAATCTAAGTTTAATTCATTAGAAATATCGTAAGTTCACATTGAATCAAGACCCTCAACTTAAAATTGTTGCTTGTCCTCAAGGGACGCAACAAACTCTAAATGATACTTGTGCAGAAGTAACCCACAAACTTACACAATCACATGGCGTTTTCTAAACAATCACCCTCCTTACTTATTTTCAGTATAGTGCAAATTTTTTCTTTGAAAATCAACAAGCTAATTCATGCAGATCAATAGATGGCATAGGCATACCAATAGACACAGTCACATACACATACAACAATCACCAAGATACCATCTCTTTAATAATATTACTTGTTTCCTTACTGTAAAGAATTCCCTTTTTCACACACAATTTGACTTTTTTTAGTTAGGGACCCAGTATACACACTTAGAAGTGAATTCAAATACAGTTTGTGCTCAATACCATAGGCTTGCCCTTATTTTCTACACTTTGACTTTCCAAACCGTTTACTTAGGATCGCTATAGAACTTTCTTAGAGTCTAACATATGTTCATGGTCAGGTGTGATATATTTGGAGGTTAAGTAACTTTTCTGCCCTCCTTGACATTACATTAGCTATTTGTTAAGACCAGGATTTGGACTCATTTATGGATTTGTTTTGATGAATTTAGTGTCCCCAAATGTTTAATTTATGCTATGAAATGATGTGTAAACCTTGATTCTTAGGTATCTGGATAGAGGAGAAAAGCAAAGACACTAACAGACAAAGAGGAACAAAACAAGTTGAAGAAAGAGAGAAAGGCAAGCCTGACAATCGCCAAGCACACTCGGCGAATCGCTGAGATGCCCTTAGACTGCATAATTTTACAGTACATTACGCCTGAAATGAGAGAAATATGGGCAAACTGTGTTCTATATTGGCAAATCGCCGAATTGATCGGTGAAGCATGTTTGTATTACCGAACGCACTGAATGATACAAAGACAAAATTGAATTGGTGAGCCAAAGGGTTAAAGGGTGGATCGCAGAAGTGATTGGCAATCCTGATCTAGGCCACCTAAAGTTACAATGCATGATGGATGAAAATATGAAGAAAGAAGGCGACGGACAAGGACGATCGACGAAGCCCGACTTATTTCGCCAATCAACCCCAAAAATTCACATCTTAGATGAGTATAAAGTGATTTTTGGAAGGGAGAGACGGCAGCTAATCATTGTGGAATGAAATAGAGAGAACAAAAACACTATTTTTGTTGATTTTAAGCAATTTCGGCAAGAGATTTTAATTGGGTGTTGTAACAGAAAAGATATTATTTATCTTAGAACTTCGATTTTTAATACCCAACTATGGAGCATGTATTATGTACTGAATTTATTTCTTTAATAATGATTAGCTAAATCCCTAATCTCGGGGGTTTGACAATGTGATTAATTGCTGAATTTGGCTTGATGGATGATAGTTATTATCAATTTTAGTGCTAATTCGAAGTGGGTCAGACTTATCGTTGTAGTTTAACTACTCTATTTATGGTTACTTCAATATAATTTAGTGTTTTATGCTTTCTTGAGAAAGAAGTGTAAAGCTAAAGTGATAGGTTTTCACTCCTAGTTAGTGGGTCATGATGCATTCAGCTCGAGACAGTGAATCCCAAGACTAATTCTATGTATCCAGCTCGATAGAGTGGATGTAGTGAGGTTGTGGGCTAGTCTTCATGTTTAGCACATTGAGGTTCGATAGAACTCAATTGAAATGAGGTAGTTGTTCGAGAGAAAATAACTCATCTAAAGTTCACCTTACCCATGAAGAGTTAGCATTTTTGGTTAGCAACTTGGACCCATTAGGCTAAGTTTAGCAATTGGTTGGTCAATCCCCCAAGTATTTTTTTCCTATTTGATTAGTCTTAGTTAATTGTTGAGGGTGGTTTCTAATCTAAAAACCCCTTACCCTGACATTATTGTTATCCTTCAAATTTTATTAATAGTTTCCGACAATCTCTATTCCTTCAGCTACAAAAAATCACTATTGTAACTTCATATTTGAATTCAAAGTAGAACTACTCTCTGTGGGATCGACCCCAACTCTTTCGTTGGGTTTATACTGCCTAACGATCGTCTACGCCTAGTAACGGATGAGGTGTAGTTGATACATTAATCAAAATAACGCCACTTCCAGGGAGTGATGTTGTTTAGAATTCTCTTATCAAAGTTTAATCTGTGATTTTGTTGGCTGTAGTTGAATCGATTTGATTTGATTTGTTTTGTGTTTGTGTTAGTTGTGTTGAACAGAACAGTAAATGATTGAAATAGAGATTAACGGTAGCCAAGAGGGCCACCAAGGTGATATTGACGATCTTAATAGTGTGCATAATCCAATCTAATTGGGTGGAAGTGGTGTAATGTGTCTACCGTCAACCAAAGAGAATGCTATATTCCATGTTACTAGTACAACTCTCAGTCTCCTATAAATGAAGGGACTCTATGGAGGGTTGATGCACGAAGACCCATATGAGCATATGCGGAATTTCATAGATGTTTGTGGTCCGTTCTCATTCAAGAATGTATCACAAGAATCAGTCTGTATCAAGTTATTCCAACTGTCTCTGACTAGTGAATCTAGCAAATGGATGGCTGAGTTACCAAAAAATTCCATCACATCGTGGGATGAACTTACCATGTCATTCAATGTGAGGTTCTTTCCCCGCCGAGGAAGATGAAACTCAGATACAACATTTAAGGTTTCAAGCGATTGGAAGGTGAACCTATCCACTAAACGTGGTTGAGGTTTAAGAAACTACTACTACAATCCCCGACTCACGGACTTCCAAACAATGTGTTTCTACAATACATCTATCAAAGTCTTGATTCTGTCAATAAAGGAGTAGCTGATAAATTGGTTTGATATGGAATAATATTGCAATCATTTGAGGTGGCTTAATTCTTCTTGATGATATGGAGAAAATAAATCAATCATGGTACACTCTAGAAGATCAAGTTTCACCTTTTTTCTTTAGGATGACACAAGAACAACTTGATAAAGAAAGAGAAAGGGACAAGAACATCAACAAAATGTTATCCCAAATAGAGCTGCTACAAAAACAAGTGTGAGAAAATCTGGACAAACCCAAAGGAGAAAGGGGATTGTTTAAAGTTGAGGAGGGTTCTTCCTTGAGCTACTTAAGGTCGGGGGAGAATAAGGGTAGGAACTTTCACAGAGTTGAGGAGGGTTTCCACCCACACTACATGCAGTGGGGTGGGAATCAAGGTTGGAACTCTAACAAAGAAGAAGAGGGGAGAAGATACTACCAAGAATGTGCCGAACAAAGTGACTATTGGAAAAGAGAAAGATGATCATGAAGAGGATCACACACAATCGACTGACAACCCAAAGTCAAAGGGTAGTGCAAGTACTCTCCGAGTGGATGATTTGTTGTCTCGCATCCTTGACAAAGTTGAGGCCTCAGATGACTTGTTAAAAGGGATGAAAGCCAACTTCTCGTCATTAAACAATCGAGTGAACTCTCACATTGATGCATCAAGCTACTTGAAGGCCAGTTGAGTCAACTTTTCAGCACAATTGGGACAAAAAGTAATAGTGGAAGGCGAAACCGTGCACATAATAACTTTGATGGATGATGTTGATAGAAATCTGGCAGTGGTTACTCGAAGTAGAAAGGTAGTTGTAGGTGATATGAAGAGTAATGATGAAGCACAAACTCATGAAGAACAAAAAGGTATTGAGGAAGAAGAGATCCCCATCCAACAAAGCTTAGCCAAAGAGTTACAAAAAGATGCAGAGAAAAGCACCTCAATCCCAAAATTGGTACAAATTCTCCCCAAAATAACTCCTCCATTTTCCCAATGCCTCAAGAAGAAAAATGAGGATGAGAAGTTTAAAAAGTTCTTATCGGTGTTCAAGACATATCGATTAATCTTCCACTAGTGGAAGAATTATTGGAGATGCCGGGTTATGCCAAGTTCATGAAAGAGTTAGTCACAATGGAAAGAAGCTTGGACTTCGAAAGAATTGAAGTCTCTCATAGTTGTAATGCGATTATGAATAATGAGATGATTAAAAAGAAAAAAGATCCCGGAGCCTTCACTATTCCTTGCACTATCGGTATGCTCCAATTTGCCAAAGCTCTATGTGATTTAGGGGCAAGTATAAATCTAATGTCATACGCAATCTATAAGAAACTTGGGTTGGGTAAACCGAAATCCTCAACAATGAGGATTCTAATGGCAGACCGATCGATCAAGCACCTCGTGGGGATACTCGATTATATCTTGGTAAAGGTGAAATGTTTTATCTTTCCAGCTGATTTTTTCATCCTTGATTGCAAGATTGATGCTAAAATTCCCATTATTTTGGGAAGACCATTTTTAGCAACCAGGAGAGTGTTAGTAGATGTTGAAAGCGGAGAATTGAAGTTCCGGGTGAATGAAGATGAAGTCACTTTTAATGTGTGTAAGTCAATGAAACACCCAAGCGATATTCATGTGGTTTCTACTATTGACAAAATAGATGAAGCTGTGGCTAGTGTGAGCCATTTGATGTGTATGAGTGAGCCACTTGAGGTTGTGATTGCAAACTATGATCATTCCGAAATCCAAGGTTACGAGGAGGTTGTAGGTCCTCTTTCGGGTTTGAGGGAATATGCAAGAAATCCATTAAAGCTGGATATTGATCTAAAAATTGAGAAAATCCTCCTGCCAAGCCATCAATGGAGGAATCACCAAACCTTGAGTTGAAAGTGCTCCCCGCTCATCTTCGATATGCATTCTTGGGGGAAAGTAACACCTTAGGCGTAATAATTGCATCTGACTTGCTTGAATGGCAAGTAAAGTTGCTCCTTGAATTGTTGAGAAGATACATCAAAGTTATTGGATGGACTATCGCTGACATTGTGGGCATTCCACTCGGTATTTGCACTAACAAAATTCAATTTGATAATGAGAACATCAAAGAAGATTGAACCCACCAATGCAAGAGGTGGTGAAAAAGGAGATAATAAAGTGGTTGGATGCAAGTGTGATTTACCCGATTGCGGATAGCAAATGGGTGAGTCCGGTACAATGTGTACCAAAAAAGGGAGGCAGCACAATAGTCCCAAATGAAAACGGGGAGCTTGTTTCTATTAGATCGGTAACCGGATGGAGAGTATGCATGTATTACCGAAAGTTAAACTCTTTGACCAAAACATATCACTTTCCCATGCCTTTTATGGATCAGATTCTTGATCGACATTTAGAGAGAGGATGGTATTGCTTTTTGGATGGGTATTCTGGATATAATCAAATCTCTATTGCTCCGAAAGACCAAGAGAAAACCACGTTAACTTGTCCATATGGAACTTTTGCTTTCAAAAGAATGTCGTTTGGGTTGTGTAATGATCCTGCAACTTTTCAACGTTGCAAGCTATCTATTTTCACTGATATGGTAGAAGATTTAATGGAAGTTATGGGTGATACTTTTGAAACATGTTTGGCACACTTGGGGCAGGTGTCCTAAATTGGGAGAAATGCCACTTCATGGTTAGGAAAGGTATATTTGTTGGTCACAAAGTGTCACAAAAAGGGATGGAAGTTTATCAAGCAAAGATCGAAGTAATTGAGAAGCTAACACCACCAATCTCGGTGAAAGGTATTCGTAGTTTCTTGGGGAATGCGGGTTTTTACTCGAGGTTCATCAAAGACTTTTCAAAAATTGCAAACCCTTTGTGCAAATTTTTGGAGAAGGAAGTAAAATTCAACATTGATGATGCATGTATGGTAGCCTTTAGGTGCTTGAAAGAGAAATTGATCTCCACCACAGTTATCATTAGTCTGGATTGGTCGGCACCCTTCGAAGTGATATGTGATACAAGTGGTACTGCATTAGGTTTCGTGTTGGGGCAAAACACAACAAGCTATTGCATCCCATTTACTACGCAAGCAAAACCATGAATGGTGCTCAACATAACTACACAGTTATGAAGCAAGAATTACTTGTGGTGGTCTATGCCTTTGAGAAATTTCGGGCATACTTGCTAGGCACCAAAGTGGTTGTTCACATTGATCACACAGCTCTGCGTTATTTGATGGCAAATAAAGATGCCAAGCCAAGATTGATAAGGTTGGTGCTATTGTTGCAAGAGTTTGTCTTTGAAGTCAAAGACAAAAGAGGTTGTGAAAATCAGGTGGCTGACCATCTATCCAGGTTAGAAGGCAAGGAGAATGAATAACTGGAGGTAGACATAACTGACTCCTTTCTCGATGAACAAGTATTCACGGTCACTCTAACACAAACTCCTTGGTATGCTGATCTTGCTAACGATATAATGTGTGGATTGATACCGGAAGAACTGAACTTCTATCAACAAAAGAGGTTCATGTTCGATGTCAACAAATACTTTTGGGATGAACCGTACTTATTCAGAGAATGTGCAGATCATATCATTAGGAGATATTTGACGAAAATGGAAGGCTTTTCCCTATTAGAGAAGGCCCTATGGAGTAAGGGGAAGTGGATGAATTCTTGGAAAAAGAGGGAGAACTTATAATCGGGGACCGACAAACTGGAAAAACTGCTATTGCTATCGATACCATTGTGCCTGAAAAGGACTTGAATGAAATTCTCCATACTTGTCATGCTTCACCAGTTTGTGGTCATCATAGCGGTGTGCGTACAACAACTAAAATTCTTCAAAGTGGTTACTACTGGTCATCCCTTTACAAAGATGCTCATGAATTTGTTAAGAAATGCATACAATGTCAAAAACAAGGTGGAGTATCCAAAAGGGATGAGCTGCCTCTCAAGCATATTCTGGAAGTTGAGTTATTTGATGTTTGGGGAATAGATTTCATGCGTCCATTCATAAATTCGTTTGGTAATAATTACATTTTGGTGGCAGTAGATTATGTTTTTAAATGGGTGGAAATTGTAGCACTACAAAATAATGAAGGGAAAAGTGTTGTTCAGTTTGTAAAGCACTACATCTTTTTTAGGTTTGGCATTACTCGGGCTATTATTAGTGATGGTGGATCCCATTTCTGCAAAAGGCTCTTTGCATCTGCATTGAGCAAATACAAGGTCCGACATAAAGTAGCAACGCCATGTCACTCTCAAATGAGTGGCCAAGTGGAGGTTTCAGATCGGGAGATCAAGAGTATCTTGGCTAAGACTGTAAATGCAAACAGGACTAATTGGTCTCAAAATCTAGATGATGCTTTATGGGCATATCGCACTGCCTACAAGAAACCAATTGGTATGTCTCCATATCAGCTAGTTTTTGGGAAATCTTGCCATTTACCGGTTGAACTGGAAAACAAAGCTTTATGGACATTAAAGGCTTTGAATCTGAATTGGGTCAAATCTTCAAAAGGGAGAGTAGATCAACTAAATGAATTGGATGAATTCAAGTTTAGGGCATATGAAAGTTCATCCCTCTACAAGGAAAAGATGAAGAAATGGCACGATTCTAAAATCCTTTGGAGGGAGTTTCGAGTTGTAGATTGGGTGTTGCTATACAATTCTCGACTAAGACTCTTTCCGAGAAATCTCAAATCAAAGTGGTCAGGCCCATTTAGAGTAACATGGGTGTTCACAAATGGAGCCATTGAAGTCGAAGGTGAAGATGGCCCTGCCTTCAAGGTGAATGGGCAACGCTTGAAGTTGTATTTTGGAGAATGCCATGAAATTTCAGTGGTCGAAGTGGTGTACTCAGAAGATGCTTGAAAGAATTTCCACGTCGTGCCACGACATTAATTAAGGCGCTTCTTGGGAGGCAACCCAAGTGTAAGTTGCTATAACTAATGTGTGCTGAATGTGCAGGTGTAGGTGATTTTACGAGGTTAAGACTCCTTCGGCAACCCACCGAGTAAGTTCGGCGATCACGAAGTTTATCACCTTTCTAGAGTCAACAGTGGGCTGAGACACTGGAACATTTGGCGTGATACATGTACCACTCAGTGAGTCACCGAGATGATTGGGCGACCCCGACTTTCTCCACCCGTCTGCACCATCCCTGATAGACTGGAGTCTTGGGTCTTTTGGCGAGGTCCACATTCATTAGGCGATACTCCGATGTAACTCCGCATGTAAGCCCTTGTCCTCTTTCCTGGCTCAAAATGGAGTGGTTACATGCTGGAAAATTCAGCGAGAGTAAGGCAACTTGGCGGTTCGCTGAGCAGTTAGGCGATGGCTACAAGTCCTCACCAAATGGCCGCCTAGGAAGATTCTTATACACCCTACTCTTTTTGTTTGAGTGCTAGTATTTTATCTTTATTTTTGTTAATGCTTGTTCTCTGATCACATTGAGGACAATGTTGGATGCTTTTGGTGGGGGTGGTGGGAATCTCTGTGGTTAAGTCTTTTATTCTCTCAAAAATTATTCAAGTATTGATTGTGATTAATACTGATTACTAGAATAGTGCTCTTAATTGAACGGAATGAATGTGCAGTGACGATGAGGGTCAATGAAGTTACATAGTTAATGTGTGAACTTTTAGCATCTCGTTGTGACTAGCCGGTTATCGAATGAGTCTCTTGTGATGAACATTCAACACTAACTAGAGAGTGTGGAGTCTTGTTTGATATTGGGTACAATGCCTTGTGTGCTGAACTTACTTTGAACATTATGTGTGATGACACTTAGAATTTGCCTTGTTGGTCCGGTTTACTAAGTGATGCAAGCACTCAAAATGATCTTAGGCAACAATTTTGAAGAGTGAAGCAACTTGACAATATTCCTCTTTTATGGCCAACCATGTGAGATGTGTGAACCTTGCTTGAACCCTCTTGAGCCTTATCCTCTTCACGGAAGAAACTTGAGCAATTTTGACCTCTCTTTATCTATTCACCCGTAACCTTCATGAATTGTGATTTGTTTAAATAACTAACTTAGGCCAAAAGCCTAAGTTGGGGTTGTGGTGAAAAGAGAAGGAAAATCAAGAAGTGTGAGAAAATCCCCCTTAAGCAATGGTTTTCAAAAAGATGGAACCCCTCCATGTAAAAAAAAAAGAGAATAGAAAAGAAGAAAGCAAAGAACAGAATGAAAAAAGTTGTGAAATAAAGTAGTGGAAGTAACAAAAGAAATGGGGTATCCGGTAAGTCATATGAAGCTGAATATTGAGTTGCATTATAAGCATGATCAAAATGTTAAACAAAAGGAAGAAAGTGATGTTCAGACCACACTTTATGAAGGTACCAGCCACTGAGCCGAAATGACCATACATTTACACTCAGCCGCATTACAAGTCTTGAAAAGACCTTTGTGATCTTCAGCGAGCTGAAACGAATGTTGATTGGAAAATAAGGACAAACCTATGGGTGAAGTCATGCATGTGTTCATCTTTGTGAGTGTAAGAGTCGTATGTGATTCCGAAACTATAAATTGTTGAAGAACTTTGTATGAATAGGGAATCATCTTTGTTGTGAGTGCATTTGAGCACCTTTGTTGAGCTTCAACTTGCATTTGAAGCAAGTATTGTGAACTTGAGCATCTTTGATAATGGTGAGTCAAAATTTGAATCTTTGAGTGCACAATTAATCATTGCATGAGTAAGTTGAACCTTGTTGTGCGCTTTAATGTTGGGTCTTATGCGGAACTGTTTGAGATATCCATTTTGAACTGTTGAACTTGAGTTTTACTTGAGGGCAAGCAAAAGTTTAAGTTGGGGGTGTTGGTGATCCCATGATTTGGACTCATTTATTGCTTTATTTCGATGGATTTAGTGTCCCAAAACGTTTGATTTATGCTATGAAATGATGTGTAAACCTTGATTCTAAGGTATGTGGAAAAAGGAGCATAGCAAGAACACTAACAAGAAAAAGGAACAAAACAAGCTGAAGAAAGGGAGAAGGCAAGCCAGACAATCGCCAAGCGCATTTGGCAAATCACTTAGATTCCCTAATATTGGTGAATTGCCGAATTGATTGGCAAAGCAAGTTTGTATCGTTGAACGCACTAAACGAGACAAAGACAAAATTGAATTGCTGAGCCAAAGGACGGGTCGCCGATTGGTGGGCAAAGCCCGACTTACCTCACCAATCAACCCCAAAAAAGCATATCTCATATCAGTATAGAGTGATTTTTGGAAGGGAGAGACAGCAACCAGTCATTGTGGAACGAAATAGACAGAACAAAAACACCATTCTTGTCGATTTTAAGGAATTTTGGTAAGAGATTTTAATTGGGTGTTGTAATAGAAGAGATATTATTCATTTTACACCTTTGATTTAAAATACCCAACTATGGAGCATGTATTAGGTACTTAATTTCTTTCTTTTATAATGATTAGCTAAAACTCTAATCTTGGGGGTTTGACAATGTTATTAATTGTTGAATTTGGCTTGATGAGTGTTAGTTATTATCAATTTTGGTGTGAATTCGAAGTGGGTTTGACTTATCATTGTGGTTTAACTAATCTATTGTATGTTTACTTCAATATAATTTAGTGTTTTATGATTGCTTGAGAAAGAAGTGTAAAGCTAAAGTGATAAGTTTGCACTCATAGTTAGTGGGCCATGATGGATTCAGCTCGATATAGTGAATCCCCTTACTCATTCTATGTATCCAGCTCGAGAGAGTGGATGTAGTGAGGTTGTGGGATGGACTTCATGTTTAGCACACTGAGGTTCGAGAGAACTCAATTGAAATGAAGTAGTTCTTCGAGAGAAAAGTACTTCATCTAAAGTTCACCTTACCCGTGAAGGGTTAGCACTTTTGGTTAGCAACTTCGACCCATTAGGTTGAGTTTAGCAATTCGTTGGTCAATCCCCCAAGTTTTTTTTTCTTATTTGATTACTCTTAGTTAATTGTTGAGGGTGGTTTCTGATCTAAAAGCCCCTTACTCGGACATTGTTGTTATCTGATGAGTCCATAAATTGGATTCATTTAGGGCTTTATTTTGATAGAAATATTATCCTCGAATGGTTATTTTGCCTAAATATCTGATGAAAACTCTTAAGTTTCAGGTATTTGAAGTTTTAGTGGAAGCATGGACACTTAGGCGCAAAAAGGAACAAAAAGGCTGAAAAGAACGAAGAAGCTGAAGCCTGAGCATCGCCAAGCACCTTGGCGATTCGCCGAAAGGACAGACTCCGCCCTTTGTTCCAGTATGCGAAGCCCTGAAGGAAGAGGATCAAAAGGGCGATGAGAGGAGCAGTCGGTGCTTCGCTGAATAGTTCTGTGAAGCAGTATTATACCGCCCAATGGTCCAGAATGTGATGCTGAAGGCAAGCACTAAACGGTGATGAGACAGAAGAAAGGCTAGTTGCCGAGTCATACGGCGGACTCGACTAACCTCACCGAACTATCCGCCAACACTAATTTCTGATGGCTATAAATACTAAACTTTTTATTAATTTTAGAGAGTTCCGAACCATTATTATTTTTTTAGAATAGAAAAGCAGTTTTTAGATATTTTTTTCTCTCAAGTTTGAAGAGGGTTTTGTGGGAGACTTGAAGAAAAAAGGATTTCATCTTCCCCAAGATGGAAGTGGGTCTTCTCCATTCTTCTTCCTTTGCTTAAATGAAGGTTTAATTTCTTATACCCATTTGATTTTAGTATCATTTAAGGTGTATTTTTTTATTTCTTGATGTGTAGCTAAAAACCCCCTTCTTGGGGTGTGATTTAGCAAATATGTGTTGATATTGTTGTTGGGTCTTGCTTGTTGTAGAGTAGATGTATTTTAATGGTTATTTCACCTAGTGGTTGTGCTTTAATTTAATGGGTTTGTAGTTGCAAATACAAAACCTCCCATGTGTTTTCGGCTTGCCCGAGAGGGAGGTCGCGAAACCAAGACCACTAGACTGATGGCCTAAGAAGTGGGCCGACATTAGGTTCAGCCCGAGAGGGTGAGCCCTAGTCCCATATCCTAACACTCAGCTCGAGAGAGTGAGTGGGGTAAGGCGTAGGCGGGTCTTCATACGGTAAATGATTGTCCGAGAGGAACCCATTTGAAAAGAGGTAATTTGCCCGAGAGGGAACTTATTTCCATCTAAAGCTTAGCCTAGTCACTATTATCTTGCAAATTTTTCTATTGAAAGCATGTACGCAACGGTTTATCTCACCTTGTATTGCGTCACACCCCAAGAACATTTCCCCATACTTGATTTTCTTGTTAATTTTTGCTATTTTTACTACTTGTGACAAAACCCCCATTTGATATTTGACACACTGGTGTCACCCCTTTTTATTTACTATGTTTTTATTCGTAAATCTCTTTAGCTACGACTAATTTGAGCTAAATTTTATTTTTCTATTAATTCTCAAAACCACTCTCTTGGGACACGACCCCAACCTTTAGTTGTGTTACTGTACTATCGACGATCATAGACACTCAAATTATAGGTTAGTGTCGTTGGTCACGATAAGCATGAAAATGGCACTGCTGCTGGGGAATGGTGCTATTTAGGAAATTTTGGGTTAGTAGAGTTTGTGGTTTTTCTTAGTTTTAACTTTACTAATCTTAGTTGTAGTTTTGTTTTGCTTGTGTGGAGACAAAAGCAGAGAAACAAAAATGGATGAGCACTATGGATATCACACAGATCACCCACTTCTGAAGCTATTGAACCTCAGGGATAACTTGCCGACGTTCAAACAGGCAGTGGAGGAGACAATTCCAGAATTGTGGCGAAGATTCAAAGCAATTTTGCAGACATGCCCATCTCTTGGAATGACTGATAATACACTGCTGAATTGCTTCTATCGGGATCTCGAACCCGAAAATAGAAGCATAGCTGATCACCTTTTTGAATGCGGAATGCAAAACCAACCCTATGAAGTCATTCCACACCACTGGATAAAATGGTGGAAACCAACAAAGAAGCCCAAAAGAAATATGAATGGGATAAACTGGTGGCGCAAGTAGATGTTTTATCCAAACGGGTGACGGGATTAGAAGAGCAAGCCAGGGAGAAGGAAAAGAACTTTTCCCTTTGAGGATGCAAACAAGGAAATAGGCATGAGGGTGTGCAAAGCAACGATACCTCCTCACTCATCCAACAAACAATTGATGAGAATGACAAGAAACTGAATGACATAAAGGGCAACATTGATATGCTAAATGAAGTAACTACTTCGAACTCCATGATCATTCAGTTGCAAGATGCTCAACTCACCCATTTGATGATAGGTCACTATCCTCCGTTTGCCAAAAATTCACCTAATTACATCATGGGTGATTTTGAGGACGAAGAGTAGTCTTTGACTTGCGTCGTGCCGCAACGTTAACTCAACTGTTGTTTGGGAGGCAACCCAAAACCCCATATTATCTTATATTTGCGTACTAGTAAAATAATAGTGTCTTAGTCTTGCAGATTGAAGTGTGGTAGGTGCCAAAGAGGTGCAGAATGGCGAGCAACAGACCCAGACGACGAGTAGCCGAAGACACCGGTGATCAATGTTATTTCGCCGTTTGACTCAAGGCACCCTCTGAGCCTGGAGTCTGTAAAACTCGATGAGCTCAAGAAAGTTTCGGCGATTCAATACCGATGACTTGAATAGTGCTCTCAATTGAACGAACATGAATGTACGGCTACGATGAGACCAAATGAAGTTGCGTAGACAATATGTGAACTCTTTGCATCTTGTTGTGATTAGCCATTTATTGAATTGATTCTCTTGTAATGACCATTGCACACTAGCGAAAGTGTGTAGTCTTGTTTGAATTAAGTGTCGATGCCTTGTGTGATTAGCTTTATTTGAAACTTGAATGAATAAACCTAGAATTTGTCCTGTTAGTCTGATTAACATAGAGAGGTGTCCTCTTGAAATGATCTTAGGCAACTTTAAAGAGTGTGAGCCAAATTTGACATATACCTCTTTTGTAGCCTACCCGTGAGCATGTGAAACTCTTTTGAACACCCTTTGAGCCTTACCTTTTTGTGGAAGAACTTTGATGAAACCTAGACCTTCCTTGACCCACTACCTACAATCCTCTTGAGTTGTGGTTTAGCGAATAGCCAACTTAGGCCAAACGCCTAAGTTGGGGGTGTGGTGAAAAGGAAAAGGAGAAGTCAAGAAGTGCAAGAAAAGTCCACCTTAACCCATGGTGTTGCATAAAACTAGAACCCCTTCAATTAAAAAAAAAGTGGAATAAAGTACGAAGGAAATCGGGTTTCCAAGCAATCCATGAAGGTGAATAAAAAGGTGACTTAGAAGCACTAGAAAAAGAATTGACAAAGGAAAAGAAGGGAATGCCTTGAGAATACCGCAACTAACGAGGAAAAACTCACTGAGCCTAAATGACCATACGTTTGCACTCAGTCCCATTACAAGCCTTAGAAAGACCTTTTTGATCTTGAGTGAGCCGAATCGAAAGTCAATTGGAAAATAAGGGCAAACCTATAGGTGAAAACATGCATTGTGTTCCTCTTTTTGAGTGTGAGCATTGCATCTGATTCTGGATCTTGAATTGGTTAACCTCTGTGTGTGGATATGGAATCATTCTTTATGTGAGGGCATTTAGATACTCTTTGTTGAACTTGAACTTGCACAAGTAGCAAGTATTGCGAGCATGAGAATCTTTGGTAATGGTGTGTCACAACTTGAATCTTTGAGTACACAATTGATCCTTGTATAAGTAAATTGAGTCTTGTTGTGTGCATACATGATTGAGTCTTGTGTAGCAATGTTTGAGACACCCTTTTTGAACGACTGAACCTAAGTTGGTTGAGGAAAAGCAAAAGTTTAAGTTGGGGGAGTTGATGAGTCCACAAATTGGACTCATTTCGGGCTTTATTTTGATAGAAATAGTGTCCTTGAATGCTTATTTTGTCTAAATATCTTATGAAAACTCTTAAGTTTGTGGTATTTGAAGTTTTAGTGGGAGCATGGACACTTAGGCGCAAAAAGGAACAAAAAGGCTGAAAAGAACGAAGAAGCTGAAGCCTGAGCATCACCAAGCACCTTTGGCCATTCGCCGAAAGGACAAACTCCGCCCTTTGTTCCAATATGCGAAGCCCTGAATGAAGAGGATCAAAAAGGTGATAAAAGGAGCAGTCAACACTTCGCCGAATAGTTTCGCGAAGCAGTACTATACCGCCCAATGGTCCAGAACGTGAAGATGCTGAAGGCAAGCACTAAATGGCGATGAGACAGAAGAAGGGCGAGTCGCCGAGTCATTCGGTGGACTCAACTAACCTCGCCGAACTATCTGCCAGCACTAATTTCTGATGCCTATAAATACTAAACTTTTTATTAATCGTAGAAAGTTCCAAACCATTATTATTTTTGTAGAATAGAACAGTACTTTTTAGATATTTTTCTCTCAAGTTTAGAGAGGGTTTTGTGGGAGACTTGAAGAAAGAAGGATTTCCTCTTCCCCAAGTTGGAAGTGGGTCTTCTCCATTCTTCTTTCTTTGCTTAAATCAAGGTTTAATTTATTATAACCATTTGATTTTAGTATCATTTAAGGTGTATTTTGTTATTTCTTGATGTGTGGCTATAAACCCCAATTCTTGGGGTGTGATTTAGCAAATATGTATTGATATTGTTGTTGGGTCTTGCTTGCTGATATAGTAGATGTATTTTAATGGTGATTTCACCTAATGGTGTGGTTTAATATAATGGGTTTGTAGTTGCAAATACAAAACCACCCATGTGTTTTCGGCTTGCCCGAGAGGGATGTCACGAAACCAAGACCGCTAGCCTGATTGTCTAAGAAGTGGGTCGACATGAGGTTCAGCCCGAGAGGGTGAGACCTAGTCCCATATCCTAACACTCAGCTCGAGAGAGTGAGTGGGGTAAGGCATAGTCTGGTCTTCATGCGGCAAATGGGTGTCCGAGAGGAACCAATTTGAAACGGGATAAGTTGCCCGAGAGGGAACTTATTTCCATCTAAAGCTTAGCCTAGTCACTATTATCTTGCAAATTTCCTATTGAAAGCATGTACCCAACGGTTTATCTCAACTTGTATTGCGGTCACACCCCAAGAACATTTTCCTATACTTGATTTTCTTGTTAATTTTTGCTATTTTTACTACTTGTGACAAAACCCCCATTTGATATTTGACACTCTGGTGTCACCCCCTTTAATTTACTATGTTTTTGTTCTTAAATCTCTTTAGCTACGACTAATTTGACCTAAATTTTATTTTTCTATTAATTCTCAAAACCACTCCCTTGGGACACGACCCCAACCTTTAGTTGGGTTACCATACTATCGACGATTGTAGACACTCGAACCGTAGGTTAGTGTCGTTGGTCACGATAAACATCAAAACCTTCAAATTTTATTAATAGTTTCCAACAATCTCTATTCCTTCAGCTACAAAAATCATTATTATAACTTCATATTTGAATTCAAAATAGAACTACTCTGTGTGGGATCGACCCCAACTGTTTTGTTAGGTTTATACTTCTTAACGATCGTCTACACCTAGCATCAGATGAGCTGTAGTTGATACGTTAATCACTATTTCACCTATTTTACAACCAATTCTGACATCATCTTGCTTTTTACTCTTCTCATTATGATTCATTTAAGTGTGGTTGTGACTTTGACTTGACATTCTTGCTTCATTCATCTTTTCTTCATCTTTTTTATTCAAGCGTTTCATTCTTTTGGTTGTCTTTGTTAAGTCACAACATTCTCTATATTTTTGCTCCTCTTTTTCTCTATATTTTTGCTCATTTTTTTTCTATACACAACACTTTTCATACCCTTTCTTTCTTGTTTTCCTTCATAATAACCACTTTTAACTTAGGTGTTTTTCATGATTTTTGGTGCATGATGTCCCAAGGAGGACATAGGCCACAATCAAGGCAAACCTCTGAAGTAGCCACCCTCAACTTAGGCTTTTAGCCTTAGTTGAAAAGCAAAATGTCCAAGGAGGGAACATAGCCAACACAAAGTTTCACAATTTCTTTCTAGGGAAGGTGAGTTGGGTGTATAAAAATGAATGATATTCATTAGGCTCAAACATTTGGATCGAAGGGAGTAATTTATTCTTTTGGTTTGTTTTTTAAGCTTAAGTGGACTCATTATCAACAATGGCCTATGATCATTTCCCAATTCGCAGTCTAAATAATCATAGCAAAACCAACTAGGCATGTTCTAGATTGCCACGTACAATTTGAATATACAAACAACCTCACACACACATGGCACCTTGTTTCACTATCAAATCATCAATCTATTTTTTTCATGTTATACCTTAGGTCATGATGTCTAATCGATACCTATCATGTCAGACAAAGATCTAACATATTCAACTTTTCAAGCACACATATATTGCACATATCAAAATTTGAGGGGTACCATTTCTTATACTCTTTTGCATTCATGCTTTCATTGTAGTCTACTTTTACACTTATCCTATCCTAAACATACCGGTTCAATAGGAATTAAACAGTTCCTTGGGGAAAAAGAACACAGGCAAGAAAACCCTAAGGAAGAATTATGAGTTGGGTTATCAAGACTTCACCCTAACACTTACAATCCATTCACCCACCCCTAAAAAAATATGGTGCAACGCCATGAAAATAAAAAAATATAAGACATAAGGTGAGAAAAACCTATGGCGCATAAGCATCAGAGAATAATCAAGAAGTGGGTGGGTCCGGTTGGGTAGAACCCGCTGGATCACTATGAGTGACACCCTAAGTAA
The DNA here is from genome assembly GCA_029582645.1 of Solanum megistacrolobum. NCBI lineage: Eukaryota > Viridiplantae > Streptophyta > Magnoliopsida > Solanales > Solanaceae > Solanum > Solanum megistacrolobum. Next base: position 27,219 of record JAJOON010017240.1, read on the forward strand.
CGACATAAATTGTAACAAGGGGAACACCAGTAGTAGTGCCCCTCAAAGAAAATACTCCGGTGGCCAACTCTCTCTCTTTACGATGTCGCATCTCCTCATCAACTAGCGACTGTCGTTGCACCACTTCAACCTACCCTCTCTCTTTTTCTAGCCCTCCTCTCCTCCTTCATATAAGTAGTATGCCTATAAGTACATGTGCACTTTCCTGACGCATGAGGGAGATCGAGGGAAGGCTAATCCTCACCAAATAGTGTGTGTAGCACCACATCACCAACATCTTCCTCTGGGGAAGTCTCTGGGACAACATCGTCTACCATGGCCAAGGAGTCAATGTCAGATCGGAGTTTGGCCAGCTCCTTGTGAGGTGCAGTGAAACGACCCCAAAAAAATGCCCGAAAATGTGCTTCGGAAACACCTATAATTGTAATTTCCATATATCTCAAAATCTGTGCATGATTTCGGAAATTTGACTTCATATTCTTATTCATGGGGTCAAATTGAGTGGGGAATGGGTCTAACCCGAATTTTAGAGCAACCGTATCAAAATTCGAAAATCGCAAAAAATGCGATTTGGAGGGTCAACTTTAAAGGGGCATATCTCTTAGCACACAAGGAACTGGAAGGACCACAACTTATTAAATTAAAGCTCTTTGAGTTAGCTTTCCAACGCACTTGGTTTCACCTCATTCCAAGTTAGGATGAGGGAGTTATGACCATTTTCGTAAAACTTGTCTGTGCAGATTTGCAATTTCCAGTGAGCTATTTTTTTTTTTTGAGGCTAAGTGTTGG